>VMDR010016095.1:0-21537 GCA_007922815.1 Macrotus californicus | reverse complement strand
GTCAGCTGATTTCTCAAAAGAAACCTTACAGGCAAGAAGGGGCTGGAAAGAAGTATTCCAAGTCATGAAAGGTAAGGACCTACATCCAAGATGACTCTATCCAGCAAAGCTATCATTTAGAATGGAAGGGCAGATCAAGTGCTTCCCAGATAAGGTCAAGTTCAAGGAGTTCATCATCACCAAGCCCTTATTACATGAAATGTTAAAGGGACTTACTAAGAAAAAGAAGATGATCAAAAATATGAGCAGTAAGATGACAACAAACTCACCACTATCAACAATGGAACCTAAAAGAAAAACAAAAACTGAAACAAACTAAGCAAACAACTAGAACAGGAACAGAATCACAGAAATGGAGATCACATGGAGGGTTATCATTGGGGAGGGGGAAAGTGGAGAATGGGGGAAAGGTACAGGGAATAAGAAGCATAAATGGTAGGTACAAAATAGACAAGGGAAGGTTAAGAATAATATAAGAAATGGAGAAGCCAAAGAACGTATATGTATGACCCATGGTCATGAACTACGATGGGGGAATGCTGGTGGGAGGGGGGTTGCAGAGCAGAGGGGAATAAAGGAGAGAAAAAAATGGGACAACTGTAATAGCATAATCAATCAAATATACTTTTAAAAAATAAGTTAGGCCCTGGCTGGTGTGGCTCAGTGGTTGAGTGCCGGCCTGTGAACGAAAGGGTCCCTGGTTCGATTCCCAGTCAGAGCACATGCCTGGGTTGCAGGCTGGGTCCCCAGTGGGGGGCATGTAAGAGGCAACAACACATTGATGTTTCTCTCTCTCTCTTTCTCCTTCCCTTCCCCTCTCTAAAAAATAAATAAATAAGGTCTTTTAATAAATAAGTAAGTTCATAAGTTAGAATGGAGATCCTTTCAACAGAAAAATATACTTATGCAATGTGTGTTTACTCTTTATGAGAATTGCAGGGAGCTAGAAGACAAGAAAAAGATTCAGAATCTCTTGACTCTTGTGGGAACAGACACTGGAGAAGTGACCTATTTTTTTAAGGAGCCTCCCAACAAAGTAAGTAATTTTTGGTTTAGATAGCATGGTAAACAGGGCTTTTACAAAATAAAGTCTCAGGTCCATAATCAGAGCCATTTTGGTGCTTGCTAAGAAGTTAGAAGGAGAATTAGCTGTCAAACTCCCATGTCTACCTAAGTTCTCAGAGTGTTTTCTATAATTACAAAGAGCTTTGTGATTTTATTTTTCTTCAGAATTCTTTGGAAGTAGCATTGTTTACCCATTTCACTACTTGGAAACCTAAAGCACAGAGGAATAGATGTTTTGGGTGAGATTAGAGAGGAAGGCAGGATCAGACTTAAGTTTCAATACTCAAGTTTCTTTTTTAATCTTTGTTTATACTGATTACAAAAATAATAAAAACAAACACACGGAAATCTGTCATATATAAGTGGTAGTCTCCCATAATGTATACCCCAGAGATAAAGTATTTTTCTGCCTATATAGAGTTATATGTGTATGTACTATTCACATTTTTAGTTCCTCTAAACAGTGCCTCAGGGAGCATCTTTATTCATATCTATCTATATATATACACATTACATATATAGAGAGATAGATATCTGTATATACATACACACACACTTCTATGTTTCCATTACATTCCTAAAGGTCCTTGTCAAAGACCACAGTTTTTAAGCAGATGTTACTAAATTACCCTGAAGGGGTTTTTTTGTTAATTTTTAGCTTTTATCACCAACACTGGGTTTTATCCAATTTGTTACCTTGTCCACTTTGGTCTCATATGTATGATATTCCTATATGATTATATCAATTTTGACCAATTTAGTTTATGAGTAGTGTGTATCTGTGGCACCAAAGCTAACACAACATCACACACACCTGGAGGCTGTTTCTGTACCTTCTTTTTTCTTTTGCAGGTCAGCGTTCTCCAAAAGCCTGTCCAGGCTGTAGATGCACGTGAGCAGAAGGAATCCTCAGCTTTCAGAGCAGGTACCAGCCATGTAATAAATTCTCACTGATACAGAATTCAAAAACATGGTGCAAGTAATTAGAAAAATATCCCTGCTATACAGTGATAATGAATGTTCGTCATGATGCCTCTGGTAATCTGAGATCTTACTGAGGTTTCTTTTTTCTTTTTTGTTTTGTTTTTACCTTTCCGTGATGTTTTAATGGAGTAGAAATAAGAAATATATAATTCACATGCTTACAGTGATGTCATAAAAGAAACCTGTACAACTTTTGGAATTACAGAATATTACTTAGCCTCTGTAAGCCTTAATCATCTCTCTCTTTGTTTAACAGAAATCTTAATTTTCCTTCTTTTTAAAAAAAATTGATATATAGTTGACAATATAACTATATTAGTTTCAAGTGTACAACCTAATGGTTTGATACTTGTATATTTTACAAAATGATCACTACCATAAGTCTAGTTAACGTCTGTTACCACACACAGTTACAATTTTTTTTCTTACGGTGAGAACTTTTAAGATCTACCCTCTTAGCATGAGCTTCTTGAATTATTCAAGGAGTTAAATTTTGTTCTGTTTTGTGCAGTTTTAGTGTTGCTTATTTTAACAATAATTTTGTCTCTTAAAAACTGGGTGATACATGTTTAGATTTAGTTTTTGAATTCCTTACCCTTACTCTGATTAAATAAGATTTTACAAAGGAAATAAATACAATTCAAAGGAAAATTCAGCAGTTTGTTCTTCAGAAAGATGGGTGGATGTTGTTATCCAGGCGACATTTAGCAGAGTTCCCTTGTAGAGATTCCTATTTGAAAAATTAACCACTATAATTATTGTACGTTCTCCTTTTTCTCTCTTGCCTTTTCTTGTAGGTAAATGAAACTGAATTCCTGTGCAAAGGTGATGCTGATACTTGACAAGCAGAAAGAAAAGCTAAATAAAGGTCTTTATTCTTTTTGTTTTCTTATTTTAGATTCTAAAGTAAGCAACAGAAAACCAGCAATGAGAGAGAAGGAAGGAAGTTCCGAGAAGTACCAAAGGGACATGCAGACACTCATCCTGCAGGTAAAGAACTTATTTCAGCAGACCAGCTTCTGCCCATAGCTCACTTTGAGTACCACACCTTCGCTGCCATGTAAGTATCTCCCTGCAGGCATGTTACATCTAGGCATCATGAGATTAAGAAAATTGAGGTTATTCCTAGTGTACAGAAGCTTGTATTTTAAAAACCATTATTCGTATTAACCATCCTAGAGGCACTATCTGAACCCTCCGTTCACCCAGTTTATATGCTAATCCCGATGCAGCAAAACCATCGCACAGTAAGAATTGCTTTTGTGGTTGCCTGGGGATACACAGGGAGTTGCAGCTGTCTGTGCTGGTAGATAGGACTTTGGGGAGCATATCAGTTTATTAGTGTGTGTGTTCCAAGTCTGGGAGAGTGATTCATCATCCTCTTACCACCAGTGATGGTCTGTCGTTTGTAGCCATGATTTCTCGTCTAGTTACACTAAAATTCTGTCATTATGGGGGGTGGGGGGCTCTATTGATTTAAATGGCAGATCCTATCTTTGGCCAGTATCTCCATTTGTAGTCATGACAGCCAGACTCAGATAAGGAAGTTACATTATACTCATTTTGCTCCACTTTTTAAATTAAAAAGCGAAGAAAAGAGTCATTCTATTTCTATGCCACTAGGGAGTCTTAAAGGGGAGACACTGCTTCAATTTTCAAAGGGGAGATAGTAAAGAGGTGAGAATCTTCAATTAGGGGAAATGGGGTTTTCTAGCTTTCTCTGTGTGGTGCAGATGCTTTGCTGTGTGTGAAGTCTGCTCTTGTGTAGCCTCACCCCGTTTGTAAGTCACTAAGTAAAGAGGAATGCCCACTGAGGCCTTTCTTCTATTTGTTTTGCTGCTGTCTTTTGTTTTTTTGTTTGTGGGTTTTTGTGTACGTGTTTGTTTGTTTTTTCTGGAGAAAGGCTGACTTTCAGAGGTAAAGAACAAGAGGAAGCAGGGCAGGAGTGGATGCCTCACCCTTTCTGGCCTGTCTAGGTGGAAGCACTGCAGGCTCAGCTGGAAGAACAGACCAAGCTTTCTAGAGAGCAAGTTGAAGGGCTCACGGAGGATAGACGGATTCTCATTGAGGAAATACAAGTTCATCACCAAAGAAATCAGGACAGAATCAAAGAGCTTACCAAAAAGTGAGTGTTCAAGGAAGCTATACCTAACATTTAAATTTTTTCAGAGTGGCTTAAAAGTTAATGGTCCTCTACTTTTGCAACATAGTCTCATGGAACTGCCAGGAACCTTGAACAAATTGTCTTTATCAGACGCTCTGCCTCGACGTTGGTGGATATCTAGGCTTGTCCAGGAATGCTGTTGATTCTTTTCTTGAGGAATCAATGGTTGGTACTTCACGTGCTCAGTGCAACCCATTTGAGTGCTTTAGCTTGATCTTAGTGATTAAGAAATGTTCTTTTAGCCACTGATAATGTTACCTGACTCAATATAGCAGGGCTCTTTTCTTTTGTTTGGCTCTTCATGAAAATAGAAAAATATGATTTACACACCTGTACAAAAAAAAGACACAAACTTTCTGTACTCACTGCTTTTTTTTCTTACCTGCCTGCGTTTCCTCACCTTTCTGCAGTGAGATTTCATCCCCATCATTTTACTAAGCGTGCCCTTTCTAGGGTAGACACTGACTTCTTACTTTCTCCGACCAGTTATCTCTTTACAGCCGTCATCGTACCTCTGGTCGCTCTGACTTTGAAGTTAATCTCCCTTGATTCCTCCAACACCTGTCTTTTTTGGTTCTTCTACTTGTCTGATTCTCCTCTGCCTTTGTCTGGTACCAGTGGCCAGACCTGTGCTGTGAAGACATCTCCTGTGGAATATGTTTCGGCATCACTTTTGGTCCTTGCACAAAGGGGAATCAGTTCATGAAAAAAGGACTTGATGTGACCGCCATTTCTCCCACTTTCAGTTTCTGCACTTTTCCCAGGGCTTCCAACAGCAAAATGTCGGGACAGAGCTTTCGGAGGCTCACACACAGGGGTCCGTGGGAGCCACTGTGAGGAAGGCCCAGGGAAAAACTTGCCGTTTTCACTGGAAAACAGGTGGCAGTTACCAGCTGTGATGACTTTGTAGTTTGGGTCGGGATTTGCTGCACCGTTCTCTATCATAAGATACCAATTGCTGGAAAAATAAGGATGTTTTCATTCATCCATGAAAGAAGTATGAAGAGGAGCAGTTTAAGAGGTGCGGTCTCTTTTAAAACTGGATCAAACTGTTGAAGTAAACATGCCAGATGTGTTTGTAAATAAATTTATGGCATGAATCCTTAATGCCTCTTCTCTGGGCAAGGGGCGGTGAGGGGGAGAAGAATGTGTTTAAACACCTCAGATTGACCATATTGAATCCAATATGTTTTTCTTCCCCAATAAGCACCCCCTCCCCCATCTCAAACCTACTGCTTCATTCTGTTCCCCATTTAGTTTAATGACAGCACGTCCAGTTTCCCAAGCTTAAAACTTCAGGATTATCTTGAACTCCGCACTCTTACTCCCCTGTTCTAAACCCTGTGCAGTGCAAGCCCAAGAAGCCTCTCAAATCCGCTCTCTGCTCTCATTCTTACTGTATAGGCTCCAGTCACATTGTTTGAATTTTTGCAGTAACCTACATGTGCTTCCTCTCACTGCTCCCTTTGTATTCTGTCCTCCTCACTACCACTGGTAGCTCCTCCAGTAGGACTTACCAAGTGCTTGAAAACATTTGATAGCTCCCTGTTTATCTTATGATAAAGCCCTGGTATCTCAGCATGAATTCTTAGGGACTTCATCTGGCACTAAATTAACCTTTCAGCCCCGCCTCCTTTTCTGTTGCTGCAGTTTACTGTCTTTCAGCCAAACTAATAATACCTATTGTTCACAGAACACTCGCTCTGTGGCAGGCACCTTGCTGTGCAGTGTCACCCTTCTCTGAAGACTCCCCCAGGCAGAATTAAGTTTTCCTCCTCCGCATTCCCGTAATGATTAACATGCCTCTCTGCTGACATTTATCATCGTCTATCATAATTACATCTGTGTTCCTCCAGGGTCTTGCCCTGTGTCCATAACAGGAGCACAGTAAACATCTGTTGAACGCTGAGTGGTGCTCACCAAGTTGCACCCTGCTACCTCTTTTCTAATATCCAGCATTTTAAAACATTTTTTTTGTGTTACATTCTTCATCTGTTGTTTTTTATTCTCAAACTTTTCTAGTGTGTCTTCCTCCATTTTAAAATGTGGTAATTAAAATTGGATGTGACACTCAATTAAGATTTCTGGCCAATGCAGGATAGAAAATGCTTTATTTTAGGTATTTTGTGCTTAAGCATAAAACTTCCACTTTTCATTGGATTTTCATTGTTTTTAGGGAACAGTATTTTTTTATTGTCATAGTAAGTTGTAATTTTTTATCTGTTTCCAGAATATTAATAATCGTCTTAGTTTAGCATCATCTGCATGTCTGAGCACATGATCACTTTCTTCAGTTATGTCATCCTGAGGATATTAAGTGGCATGAAATTCAAGGCCATTGATGACTGCCCTCTGGGTGTCACTTTCATCGTTTGTACATTAACAAATCCCTACTTCCCACCTTGTAATTGAGAACATAACGAAAGAATAAAGTAACTCATTGAAAGCAAAAGAGAACCTCGTGGTAACTAAATCAATCTCTCTCTCTTTATATACACATACATATACCTGAGAAATATATATATTTTTTTCATCTGCTGACAGTTACTCTACTTTGTGCCTGGCGTTATGCTATCATTTCCCCCTGTCTGTGTGCCCTTTACTCATAAAGGGAGCTAAGTGGGTCTGACATGAGTTGTTCGGTGGAAAAGTAGAGTGATCGCCTCACAGTGTTTAATACTGTTTGTAAATAGTTTGATTATTTGATACAGTATTTTTCTAGGTGTTGATGTTCAACTGATGGATTGCGTACTTCTAGGGATATTCTTTGTTGGTGATAGAAACATCATTTTTCTACTTCCAAATCTCAGTAGTCAGCAGAAATCTATTTAGTGTGTTGTGTATGTCTAGTAGTTGCTTGTGTCCTTGACAGTTTGTTGGTAGCCGGGCAGAAAGAAATGACAGGCAAGTATGTGCTTTCGTTCAGGTCGGAAAACAGGCACATTGACAGGTAAAACATGAGAGTACATTATAAGCAAGCTAAACTGTGGCACAGGGGGCTAGGTTTAAACTGATAAGGAATTTCAGACAGTGGAGAAATTAAATGGGCTAAAGTTGTCAGGATGACTTCATAGAGGAGGTTGATCTTGAAAACAACATAAGATTGGATATCAGGTAGTTTACATGTAGAGCACAGCTGAACAAAAACAAAGCTGTTTCTGACATTTTAGAATTTGTGTTCATCCGCAGTCAGAGCACCATGAGTTAGGTTCTTTATTGTAAAGTGCCTGAGAATAGTCCATACTTGTGCAGGCTGTGTGTTTATTGGGCCCTTCTGATTATGTGGCCTGAAATTAGCACTTGGCAAAATATCTGTAAAGACCAGTCTGTGAACCAGTGAGCATGGGTAGGTACATTACATTCGGTCCAATAAAACATGTGGGGTTGCAAAGTGATCTGATTAAGCGTATTTTTTAAACTAATAATATTTTATTTTATTTACTTACTTTTAGAGAGAGGGGAAGGGAGGGAGAAAGAGAGAAACATCAGCGAGTGAGAGATTTGGTTGCTTCTCACACGCTCCGCCCAGCCGGACCGGTGACCTCGCAGTTTGCAGACGGGTGCTCAATCCACTGAGCCACACCAGCCGGGGCTAAAACTGCTAATACTATTTTACAGAATTTATATATTGTAGAGGTTTTAAAGAACCTGTGTCTTTCCTTCTTTTGGGATAACTGTGGCGTATGTGCTGTGTAACATCTTCATGCTCACACTTGTACTTCTTTCAGTCTCCACCACACCCAGGAACTGCTCTACGAGAGCACCAAAGACTTTCTGCAGCTCAGATTTGAAAACCAAAATAAGGAGAAGTCGTGGATGCTTGAAAAGGATCGTTTGATGTCAAAGATTAAGCAATACAGGGTACAGTGTAAGAAGAAAGAAGATAAAATTGGAAAAGTTTGGCCGGTTGTGCATGAGAGTCATCGTAAACAAAATGAATATATTAAGGTAGTTTCTGTGTATCTTACAGAAATTTTTTTTTCCCCCTGTAAGAATTTGAAAGAAATCAGAGCATTTCAAAGAACCTAAGAATTGTCATACAAGATCCATTCAATCCAGGAAGCTGATGTAGCAACAACCTCAAGAAATGGGTTTCAAGAATAGCTCATCATTACAGTGTTTGTAGATTTAGAAAATCAAACGATCGAGTGACTCACTCATTCATTTATTCATTTCATTCAGCAAATATTTAATGCAGTCCTACTGTGGGCCAAGCTCTGGGGCTACAGCAGGTTTGTCGTCATGGTATTTATATCTTAGTGGGTGAAAAAGAACAGAAACGTTAACGAAGGAAATGATAAAGAAAAAATGGTATTAAGGAATTAAAAGTATTATGTGAAGATTATATGTAGTTGCTGGAAGTCTACTTTTATGGAGAAGCACAAGGAGACTCTCTTTAAGTCTGGTGTTCTTACTAAGAGCTAAAAAATGGGACCAAGCTTGCTCTAGAGATCTAGGGGAAGGGCGTTCCAAGGAGAGGGAAGAGCCCTTAGAGGCCCTGGAGTATGTATGTTTAAAAAGGAAGTGGTACACCAGGAGGTTGGAGGGGTGGCCCTCCGTGATTCACTGCTATGCACCCCTGCAGCCTCCTGGTGTACCACTTCCTTGCTTATTTCTCTATAACCACAACATTCTTCCTTTTCCTCTACTCCAGGGCCTTTAAAGTTGCTCTTCCCTCTCCCTGGAATACTCTTCTAGGTCCGTATGTAAGGAAGTAACATAATGTTATTTAGCTTATTTTATTTTATTTTATTTTAATTTTTTTTTATTTATGAAAGAGCAAGAGACAAACATCAATCGGTTGCCTCTCTTACGTGCCCTGACCAGGGATTGAACCCACAACATTTTGGTGTACAGGCGATGCTCTAACCAACTGAGCCACTCAGCCAGGGCTTATTTAGCTTTGTAAAAGATCATTCTGACTGCTCAGTGGAACGTGTATAGTAAGTGTTGTTGCCATTTCTTTCTTTGTAAAGGACTTCAGAAATGTGTCCCAAACATACACAGTAGTCCCTTGGTATCTGCCCGGGACTGATCCCAGATACCAAAGTCCATGGTTGCTCGAATGCCTTATATAAAATGGCATAGGATTTGTATTAACCTACATACATTCTCCCATACCCTTTATTTATCTGTGTTTAAAGACTTTACTTATTTACCTTTAGAGAGAGGGGAAGAAGGGGAAAAGAGAGGGAGAGCAACATCGATGTGCGAGAGAAACGATTGCTGCCTCTTATACGCCCCCAACTGGGGACCTGGCCCGCAACCCAGGCATACCCCCCAACTGGGAATCGAACTGGTGACCCTTGGGTTTGCAGGATGACGCCCAGTCTCCTGATCCACACCAGTCAGGGCATCCCGTGTACTTTAAATCATCTCTACTTATAATCACTAATACAATGTAAATAGTTGTTATACAGCATTGTTTAGGATGACGATTTTCACTTGTGTGCCATAAGAATTTTTAAAACATGCGATACCTGACTACTTAGTCAGGGGCACGGACCTCTTTTCCCTCAGGTTGTCAATAAATAAATAATTAAATAACAACAGCCAACACAGTAGCCATTTGGTGTGAATGAATCAATTATACCTATTTTTCTGTCAGATTGGCAAAAAATATTTATTTTTTTTGGTGTGCCACAGAACCTTAGTAATCAGTTTATGTGTGCCACGAGATGAAAAGGGTTGAAAACCACTGGTGTGGGGAATAATGACGGGGAAGAAGTCTGTGTATGTTCAGCAGGCCTAACTGCATCGTGCACGTCAGCAACAGTGTGCCTCTTTTTTTTAGAACGTGTTTGTTCTGTGGTGGGTTGACTCCATGAATGTGGAACCAGCAGATACGAGGGCTGGCTGTATTCTTATGTCTTACTTGGGACAGTTCTGAACTCTGTTATCTACTCTTCACAGAGCCAAAAGTACTTGTTGTATTATAAAGGATTTCTACTATGTATACTTCGGAAAAAAGCTAAGAGAATTCTCTTTCAAATGTTCTCCAAAGTTCCTCACGGTCCTGTTACTTAACTCATTTGTACTTCTGTAAATCCTTTCGTTTCTTTATCTAAATGCTATTTGGAGGACCTAAGTTATAGAACCCAGTAATACATTTTTCCCTTTTGACCCACAGTCCCTAAAGGATAAGTTAGTACAAGAGAAAAAGCTGTCCAACATGTACCAAGGGCAGTGCATGTCCCTAGAAGAAGAACTTGCCCGCATTCGTGAGGAAGAGGGGGTGAGGAGAGAGATCTTCAAGGTACAACATTCTCTGCTGTTTACGATGGTGTGGGAAGTCAGACGGCTCAGGGAATGCTTCCCTCACCATCACAAATGCCTTCTCCTTTCCCTGTGTCTAGGACCGCTCTAACAAGATGGGGAAGCGTTTACAGGTAATGACAAAACGCTATGAGGCCTTGGAGAATCGGCGTATCTTGGAAGTAGAAGGCTTTAAGACAGATATTAAGGCTCTGCGGCAGAAACTGAAAGAATTGGAACAAATGCTCTATAAGGTAATTGCTGATCCTGAGTTAGTAAAAGGCAGGAAAGGGGTACAGGTGAGAGCGCACGGTCATGAGGGCTCCTCAAAGGAGACACGTGCCATTTCCCCGACGGTAGGTACTTAGGGCTCAGCATCCTTCAAGTCCCAGTAAAACTGGTTGAACAAGTACACGCTCAAGGGAAGACAGAAATAGGTTAAATAATTGAATGACTTTTCATTCAGTACTTTTATCTAAGCTAACTTAACAGAAATTTTCATCCTTCCCAATTCAAGAAGTAGATTAAAAGAAGTGTGTCTATATTACAGATAGGGAAAATGAGTATTCGAATAATAAAATAACTCTTTCCTACCAGACACAGCTTTATTTAGAAACAAAGTTGCCTCGAGAGCCTTCTTACGGAGATTGAACCAGTTACCCACATACCCTACCCTAAATGATGATTCTTCCAAACAAAGTTGATTATAAAAAGATGAGGTAATTTCTTCGGCAAATTCACCAGTGATGCTTATATTGGTCTCTTCTTTTTGCTCATTGTTAATTGTTTATTGATCTCTATCTCAAGTCTCCTTTACTGTTGTGTGGGAAAGCAGAGTCTCATGCCTTCTTTTACTCTAGAGCAGGGGTATCAAACTCATTTTCACCGGGGGCCACATCAGCCTCGCAATTGCTGTCAAAGAGCTGAAATAATTTTAGGACTGTATAAATGAAACCACTCCTTAACTGTTAAGGAGTTGAAATTACATTTGGCCCTTTGAAGGCAACTGCGAGGCTGATGTGGCCCCCGGTGAAAATGAGTTTGACACCCCTGCTCTAAATTTTCAATCTTTTGGTCAATAAAACTAAGGATTGAATTGACCTGCTGTCCCCAAGTGTGTCATAAAAAGGAGCCAGCATAGCCTGGTCTTTGTGACTGCTGTGGCTCCTCTGGCATATGTTCTAATCATTTTTTTTTTTCCAAATCCCTAGGCAACACTCAGTGCCCGGGCAAACCAGGATCTTGCCATTCTGTGTGAGGTCCGCGACAGCAATAGACGGGCACATAAGATTCAAGGAGAACTGAAGAACCTAAAGTCCAAAGTGTTCGGTCTGGAGAACGAGCTCAGACTCTGTTGATGTTGACTGTTAGAGATGGCCCTTGACCGGAGTAAGTCTGCTTCCTGAAATCCGATAAAAGTGTCATCTCCCAGAACTGTAGGCGGAATTGACTAGGGTGGTGGTATCCTTTATTATAAAGACAGGGTGAAGGATCAGGGACCACTAAAAAAGCCTTCCATGCATGCTAAACTATATAATTTTTGCTGTCCTGTTAGCTTCTTCTTTGTCTGGATTAGATCCTAAATGACTTAGAAACTTTCCCACATTATTTTTTCCATTTTATAATGAGAGGTTTTTGTCTTTTAACACAGTAACCATGAAGACTCAGGAAGAAAGGATATTTGCTATGATCTTGGCTGAGTGATAGCAGGAGAAACATTTTCCTTGAGGAGATAAAAAGGCATCCACCGAGGTTGCCTTTCTCGTGGGCACATCACAACTGTCAAATGTGAACAGGCAGTAATTCTGCTCATTTAACTTTCTGCCTTGGGGAGCCTTGAGGCCTGCCTTGCTTTTACGGACACCCAATCTCATGAAGTTTCACCAGAGGGCGATAGAGACTCTACTCTTAAGCAAAGTGTTTATCCAGGAAAATAAATGTGGCACTTTGGTAAGAGTTAGTAAAACTTAAATGATCCTTGTATGAAAAGTTCAGTATTGTCCCAATAACATGTTTTTAAAAAAAAATGTACATATTTTAAGTAACTATTTTCAATAAAGTGTATAACTGAAAATATTCTCTGAGTTTTCTGTAATTTCGTGTTAAAAACCACATGATGCTTTGTTAATGGCTCAGTTTGCTTACGTGTCCCATGGTCCTTGCAGTCCTGTACAAGCAGTGAAGGTTTCCTAAAGGAGTCCCTTGAAGTCATCTGGTATCGGAGGTAGCAAGGACAGCTCTAAAGGCGATGGCACTAAGACTCCCTCCATTTTTTTCCATGTATATCCTTTTTTAGGCAAACGGCTGTGTGTTTGAGGTGAAATAATTGTGTGTTTACCTAGATAGCCTCTGGGAAATCAGTCTTAGCTTGGTATGGCGCCTTGTGATTTACCCAGGGCAGAGCAATGAAGGAGAACAGGTTCTCGTGTTTGTGTGAAGGGAAGTGGTAATTAAATGGTCAGTAGAAGATGCTGTCTTTTTTGTCAGAGCCTATGATAACAGATCAGGTTTTTTACCCATAAATCAGGACAGAAATTCCCAGAGGGACCAGTCCTGAGCTTTAGAGAGATGTACATAAATGGACGGTTCTTCCTTTTCTCCTAATACTTTAGGAATTGGCTTTGCATGAGTTGCAGCTTTGATGCTGGGCAAAACACAAAGCCCTGTTGAATCAGAATTTCATAGTAAGAAGGAATCTTAGAGATCATATAATACACATTTTTAACTTTATATATGACTCTGAGGCTTACCACCATTGACCTCAGCTGTCAGGTGGTAGTTACTAACACCCTGGCCTCAATTCCAACGACATTCATTTTCATATTAACTACCCACTAGTGTAGTCTATCTCTAAACATCACCAATAAACAGTAGAGAGAGTAGTGGAAAGAGTCTGCCTGGGCTTTGGAGAATCACAGATACAGCTTCAATCTTGCCTCTTCCTAAAACACTGAAGAGTGTAGGCTCTTCATCTGTAAAAGAGAGAGAAATCTGTCTGCTTTGGTGGGGTGATTGTGAGGATTAAGAGAAAATCTGGTATCCAGAATATGTAGAAAACCCTTACAACTCAACAATAACAAATTGCCAAGGGATCTGGATAGACTTTTCTCCAGAGAATATATACAAATGGCCAATAAGCACATTAAAAGATGCTCATTAGTTATTAGGGAAATAGGAAACAGTCATGACCTACCATGTCACATGCACTAGGATGGCTATAATACAAAAGAGTAGGTGCCAATGCGGGGGAGGAGAGACTGGGAGCCTGAAGTATTGCCAACGGATGGGGTGTGGTTCTGCTGCCTGTGAGTCCAGTCTGGCAGTTGCTTAAAAAGTTAAAACAGTTATCATGTGACCCAGCAATTCCACTCCCTCAGTATATACTCAAAAAAGTGAAAATATACATCCCCACAAAAACCTGTACATAAATGTTCATAACAGCATTATTCATAATAGCCATAAAGTGGAAATGACCCAAATGTCTATCAACTGGTGAATAGGTAAACATTCAATGGACTGGTTTTTTTTTAAGATTGTACTTATTTTTAAAGACAGGGGAAGGGAGGGAGAAAAAGAGGGAGAGAAACATCAATGTGTGGTTGCCTCTTGTGTGCTCCCTACTGGGGGCCTGGCCTGCAGCCCAGGCTTGTGCCTTGACTGGGAATCGAACCGGCAACCCTTTGGTTTGCAGGCCATCACTGAATCCACTGAGCCACAACAGCCAGGGACAATGGATTATTATTCAGACATAGTAAGGAATGAAGTACGGACATACCCTGCAACATGAGTCAACCTTAAGAATATTATGCTAAGTTAAGAAGCCAGATACAAAAGGCCACACATTGTATAATTCCCATCTATGTGAAATGTCACAATAGGCAAATCCAGAGAAACAAAGTAGATTAGTGATTGTCAGAGGCTGAGGAGAGGGTTTCGGGGTGAGGAGTAACTACTAATAGGTGTAGGGTTTCTTTTTGGGGTCATGAAAATGTTCTAGAATTAATAGTAATGGTTACAAAATTGAATATACTAAAAGCCAGTGAATTGTACACTTTAAAAGGGTGGACCTTACATGGGTTGTATATATTTTTAAAGTCCATGACATGGCTTAGTTCTGTGCCTAGCATGTAGTGAGCATTCAGTTACAGTTAACTGTCACCAATATTTTAGCTTCAGTTGACGTCCTTTCAAGTGCCCACCATTGTTGGCCAGATTCCAACATACATGTAATACCATTCATTTCTTCAGTATTTTATTCTGAGATGCTTTGTATGTACTAGAAATTGTGCTGGATCTTAAGTTTATAGAGCACATAAAAATATTCTTTGTGCTCCAAAGGTTGGTAGGAAAATAAGTATTACAGGTGCAGAGGATAGAAAGCAGCAGAAAAGATGATTTAAGGGAGGTCATATTTGGGCTGAATCTTAAATGTGAATTCAGAGTCAGACAAGAGTTGGGGCATTCTAGGTAGAGGAACAACATGTGAAAGCATGGGGAAGTGCAAGGACAGGAGACAAAGTCATGTCATGTAGGATATAAATATATGAGCCCTACCTGGTGTGACTCGGTTGGTTGGGCGTCATTCCGCAAAGTGGAAGGTTGCTGACTGGATTCCTGGTCAGGGCACATGCCTGGGTTGTGGGTTCGGTCCCTGGTCCAGGGCGTGTATGGGAGGCAACCAATCAATGCTTCTCTCTCACATTGATGTTTCTCTCCCTCTCTTTCTCCCTCCCTCCCTCCCTCCCTCCCTCCCTCTCTAAACATAAAATCTTTTTTAAAAAAGGTATGACATTTCATTTAATAATGTATTAATATGTATTATATAATATGCTATACATATTATACATTATTATAGCTTAATACATTAATGTGCATTACATTATGCAATCATGACCTTTGGGCTCTGGCTGGTGTGGCTCAGTGGATTGAGCACTGGCCTGTGAACCAAAGGGTCACTGGTTCAAATCCCAGTCAGAGCACATGCCTGGGTTTCAGGCCAGGTCCCCAGTAGGTGGTATGTGAGAGGCAACCACCAATTGATATTTCTCTCTCTTTCTCCCTCTCTTCCCCTTTCTAAAAATAAATAAAATCTTTTTTAAAAATTTTAAAAAAATAATGACCTTTGGCATCAAATGAAAACAATGGGACAAAAACAGAAATTTTTAATAGTATTAATTCATGTAGTAAAAGAATTTGAAGTGCAAACTCACTTTCATAGAACTTCAGGTGGTCCTGGCCAGGTCGTTCCGTTGGTTAGAGCATTGTCTTGATATGCATGAGTTTGATCCCCAGTCAGGTCACATACAAGAATCAGCCAATGAATGCATAAGTAAGTGCAACAACAAATTCCCTCTCTTTCTCTCCCCCCCACCCCTGCCCCACTCCCACCTCTCTCTCACCCTGTGTCTCTCTCTCTCTAAAAATCAGTAGATGAAAATGAAAAAAGTTAGGGTGGAGAGGAAGCATCACACATTAATAAATAGATGTTTCTTTCCTGGGAAATCCTTGGACTGCAGATCAAGGCAAGGAACAATTACTTAATACCAGAATTCATTGCGGTATCTGCAGGAACAAAGCAAGGGGTAGTGCAGAAAATCTTTAGAAAATAACCAGTAGTATCATCTGCTTTGCCTTAAATTTTCTCTTCTAGCCTATGTATAAAAGTCACTTAATAAGTCTCCTTTTTACCCATTAAAATGTGATTTTTTCCCCACAAAATAGCCTCTATGTTATTTTTCAAAAGATTTTAACTTTTTAAAGAGAGGGGAGGGGAGGGGAGGGAGAAAGAGAAGGAGAGAAACATTGATGTGGGAAAGAAACAACGATTAATTGCCTCTTGCATGCACCTTGACTGGGGATCAAACCTACAACCCAGGCATGTGCCCTGACCAGGAATTGAACCGATGACCTTTCGATTTGTGACCTTTCAAAGTTTGCAGGATGACACCCAACCTACTGAGCCACACTAGTCAGCGCAACTATATTATTTTTTATCTAGTCGTATGATTCTCACTGTTTTCTACCCATGCCACACTAGTTGGGCTACTGAAATGCACTGTAATATTTGCCACAGAGCAGATTGTACTGTCACAGCTCACTGCATACATGAACAGAAGAAAAGAGATGGCTACAGTCCTTTTCCAGAACAGATATTCAAGGCTGGAGCTAAAGGAAGACATTGGGAATAGAGAGGAAGGGACAGATACAGAAGTAGGATGAACATCATTTCTTTGTAATGGATGAGATACAAGGGTTAGGGACAAGGTAAGGATAATTCTCTAAATCCAAAGTTTCTGGCTTGGGGAACCCTGTGTATAGTGACAGCATTAACTGAGATTTAGCAAATGTGGGAAGCAGCAGGTGTCCAGTGAATGTTTGGTTTTTTTTGATTTTAGAAAGAGAGAAAGAAACATTGATTTTTTTCTCCACTTATTTATGCATTCATTGGTTGATTTTTTAAAAGATTTTATTTATTTTTATTTATTTTATTTTTAAATTGTGGAAGGGAGGGAGAAAGAGAGGGAGAGAAACCTCAGTGTATGGTTGCCTCTTGCACACCCCCTACTGGGGACCTGGCCTGCACCCCAGGTATGTGCCCTGACTGGGAATCAAACCGGCAGGCAACCCTTTGGTTCGCAGTCCAGCATTCAATCCACTGAGCCACACCAGCAAGGGCTATTGGTTTATTCTTGTATGTGTCCTGACCAGAGATTGAACTCCCAATCTTGGAACATCAGGACGACACTGTAACCAACTGATCTATTTACTCCGGGCCAATCTGGTAAATTTGAGATTGTGGACTAAGAATAAGTGAGGTCAGGACTTCCGGTCAAGATGGCAGCATAGCTAGTCATGGCTTGCCTCCTCTCACAACCACATCAAAATTACAACTAAATTATAGAACCACCATCACTCAGAATGGTCAGAAATTGAGTTGAATGGAAGTCTGACAACTATGGAATTAAAGAAACCACATCCATTCAGACTGGCAGGAGGGGCAGAGATACAGAACGGGCTGGTCTCACATCCACATGTGGTGGATAAAAATTCAGGAGGAATATCTCGGGAGTGAAGAATTCCAGCCCCACACCAGGCCCCCCAGCACAAGGTTCCAGGGCCAGGAAGATAAGTCCCCATAACTTCTGGCTGTGAAAACCAGTGGGAATTGAGTCAGTGGAAGAAACTTCTGGAGTCTCAAGCATTTCCTCTTAAAGAACCCACACATGGACTTACTCAGACTCATTCTCCCTCTGAGTTCCAGCACCAGGGTAGCAGCTTGAAAGGCACCAGTGACATACAGAGAGAAACCGAAGTGTCTGGCATCAAGGTGAGAGCTGGGGGACGGCTTTCTCCCAGAGAGAAAGGCAAGCAGAGGACATTGTGCCTCTTCTGAACCCTCTCCCCACAGAGCCACAGAATCACACAGCGGGCAGGCAAGTGCCATATCTGAGAGTTCATCAACCTGACTAACACTATTTGCCCCACCTTGGAGATCCCCAGAGACTCTGTCCCACCCAACTTACAGGCCCACCCAAGCTGGTTTTCCATATGAGTGGCTGGTCTTGGCTCATGCTTCACAATTTCCCAAATCCTCTCAAACAAGCAACAGCTGGCCTCAGTGAGCCCACCGCCCCTGTGCCTCTTGCTAAGTGGTCCCAGATACAGCACTAGCAATAGCCAGCCCAGCTTCACACCTTGGCTTTGCCTGGGAATCTCCAAGCCCAACACTAGTAGCAGTGATCTCAGATTGCTTTATAGCTCAGGCAGGGTGACCTAAGCAAAGCACAGGTGGGAACTGACCTTCGCCTGCATCACCCAGGAAACCCCAGAGTCTATGCACCCATTGGCCAGCTACAGACCACGTCACAGCACCAACACCCTGCCCCTGCACAGCTGATCCTCCACAGAGAGCCGAGGTTGGTGATCAGTGGTCACAGCCAGTCTTTGCAGCTGGCTGGCCTGGGAAAATCCCTCCCATTGAACTGCCAACAGCAATCAAGGCTCAATTGCGAGAGAAGGGTGTATTCAGCCCACACAAAGGGCACACCTCCAATATCCAGCTTGGGTGATAGGGGAGGCTGTGCCACTGGACCCTATAGGACACCTACTACATTAGGCCACACTACCAAGATACAGAGTCAAAGCAGCTCCACCTAATACATAGAAACAAACATGGGGAGGCAACCAAAATGACCAAATAAACATGGCCCAAATGGAAGAACAGACCAACCAAAACTCCAGAAAAAGAACTAAACAAAATGGAGATAAGCAATCTATCAGATGCAGAGTTCAAAACACTGGTTATAGGTTGCTCATGGAACCTCAGCAGCATAAAAAAAGATCCAGTCAGAAACAAAGGGATCCAGTCACTATTGAAATAAAGGACAATTTACAGGGAAACAACAGTAGAGTGGAGGAAGCCAAGATCAAATCAATGATTTGGAATATAAGGAAGCAAAAAACAACCAATTAGAACAACAAGAAGAAAAAAGAATAAAAAAAGAAAAAGAAGGATAGTGTAAGCAGCCTCTAGGACAACTTCAAGTATTCCAACATTTGCATCATAGGGGTGTCAGAAGGAGAAGAGAAAGAGCAAGAAATTGGAAATCTCTTTGAAAAAATAATGAAAGATAACTTCCCTAATTTGGTGAAGAAAATACACAGGCAAGTCCAGGAAGCAGAGTCCCAAACAAGATGGATGTAAAGTGACCCACTACAAGACACATCATAATTAAAGTGCCAAAGGTTGAAGATAAAGAGAGAATCTTAAAAGCAGCAAGAGAGAAGGAGTATTTACCTATAGGGGAATTCCCATAAGACTGTCAGCTTATTTTTCAAAAGAAACTTTCTTTGCAGACTAGAAGGGATTCCAAGAAATATCAAAGTCATGAAAAGCAGGGACCTACAGCCAAGATTGCTCTACCCAGCAAAGCTATCATTTAGAATCGAAGGGCAGATAAAGAGCTTCCCAGACAAGAAAAAAATTGAAGTTCATCACCACCAAACCATTATTATGTGAAATGTTAAAGAGACCTATTAAGAAAAATGAGAAGATCAAAACTATGAACAATATAATGGCAATAAATACATTTCTATCAACAATTGAATGTAAAAAAAAAATTAAGAACTTCTGGCCAAGATGGAGGTATAGATAGATACCCTATGCCTCTTCACACAACCAAAAGAAGGACAATAACAAAGTTAAAAAAATTACCAGATATGCCAGAAAATCAAACTGTAGGGAAGTCTGACAACCAAGGAGTTAAAGAAGAAACATTCATTCAGACTGGTAGGAGGGGCGGATCAGAGATGGGCAACCAGAGCAGAGAGGACTTACAGGAAGGCAGCCGCTGGAGGACCAGGCAGGCAAGGCGGGGGTGGGAGGGGGGGCACGGGGAGGCTGGCAGACCAGGCAGTCTCATATCTGCATGCAGATAAACCGGGAGGAAAACTGGGGAGCAAGACAGATTGAGCAACCCTTGGTTCCAGCATGGGAAATAAAGCCTGAAAACCTCACTATAAAAACCTGTGGGGTTTGCAGCAGTGGGAGAAGCTCCCAGCCTCACAGGAGAGATCATTGGAAAAAGCCACGGGGACTTAGAATGTACACAAACCCATCCATCCAGGAATCAGCATCAGAGGGGCCCAATTTGCTTGTGGGTAGCGGGGGATCGGGAGTGACTGAAAGCTGACAGAGAGCCGAGGAAGCAGCATTGTTCTCTCTCAGACCCCTCCCCCACATAGAGCGCCACAACACAGCCATGTGGGTTGCTGCACCCTGGTCAATTCTTAAAGTTCTGCCCCTTTCAGTGTAACAGGCATGGGGAGGCAAAAAAAATATGGCCCAAGCGAAAGAACAGATTAAAATTCCGAAAATAGAACTAAGCAATGAAGAGATAGCCAACCTATCAGATGCAGAGTTCAAAACACTGGTTATCAGGATGTTCTCAGAAATGATTGAGTACAGAGGCAAAATACAGGAAAAAGTGAAGGCTATGCAAAGTGAAATAAAGAAAAATATACAGGGAATCAGCAGTGAAGGGAAGGAAATTGGGACTTCAATCAACGATTTGGAGCACAAGGAAGAGAGAAACATTCAACCAAAACAGAATAAAGAAACAAGAATTGAGTTCCGGCCAAGATGGAGGCATAGGTAGACACACTGTGCCTCCTCGTACAACCAAAAGAAGGACAACAAATTTTAAAACAAAAAACAACCAGAACTGACAGAAAATCGAACTGTATGGAAGTCCAACAACCAAGGAACTAAAGGAGAAACTTTCATCCAAACCAGTAGGAGGGGCGAGATGGGCCGGAGAGAACTCGTGCGGGGTGGCAGCTGGCGGACCGGGGAAGGGGCGACCGGGAGAGGTGGTGGCTGCGGACCCAGAGTCCCACTCCCTTGTGTGGATAAACCGGGAGGAACAGCTAGGGATCGAGACAGACCCCGCAACCCAGAGTTTCTGCAAGGGGAAATAAAGCCTCAAAGCTGCTGATTGAAAACTCCTGTGGGGGCGGAGGTGGCAGCAACGGGAGAAACTCCCGGACTCACAGGAGAGCTCATTGGAGAGACCCACAGGGTCCTAGAGCGTACATAAGCCCACCCACCCGGGAACCAGCATCAGAATCAGCACCAGAGGGTCCCATTGGACTGCGGGTCACGCGGAAAGTCACTGAAAACCTGCAGAGAGCGGAGCAAGCGCCATTGTTCCCTCTCAGACCCCTCCCCCACCTACAGCGTCACAACACAGCAGCGTGGGTTGCCCCGCCCTGGTGAACACCTAAGGCTCCGCCCCTTAGTACGTAACCGGTGTGCCAAGACAACAAAAATGGCCCAAATGAGAGAACAGATCAAACGTCCAGAAAAAAATACAACTAAATGACCAAGAGATAGCCAACCTATCAGATGCACAGTTCAAAACACTGATAATCAGGATGCTCACAGACTTGGTTGAATTTGGTCACAAATTAGATAAACAAATGAAGGCGACAATAAGGGAAATGAAGGCAAATGTACAGGAAACCAACAGTAATGGGAAGAAAAACGGGACTCAAATCAATGGTGTGGT
>VMDR010016094.1:0-21475 GCA_007922815.1 Macrotus californicus | reverse complement strand
GCATCCAGCAATAAATACAGGTACTGGCTTCCCTACAATCTCACCAGCATTACATATCATATTTTAAACTTTTACTTACATTAATAGATATAAAACGGGCCTTTATTGTTGTTTAAATATGTATGTCTTGGATTCCTCCTGAAAGTGAACATTTTCCTTGTTTACTGGTTTTATTTTCTCCTGGATAAGTTGTCCCTTCATAACCTTTGTCAATTATCCTAACGGGAATCTTGATATCTGTTTTTTAAAGGAGCTTCTTGTAGGTTGAAAATACCAACTCTGTTTCACTTTAAAGCTAGTTAAAACTCTCCAGTTCTAAGGCTCCCTTACAGCCTGCATGGGCTTGAGCGCCAACACAAATATCCCCTAATGCTAAGGAGGGTCCTCAGATTTAAATGTCTTCGCCTTCTAAATTATTCAAAAGCTCATGCTATTTAGGAGGAGAGGATCATCATTAAGTACATGATTTGCACTCAAGTAATTACATTCTGCTAATTGGGGCTATTCTTGTGGACTTCCTGAGGGGCAGGGTCTCAGAGACTGAGAGGCGTATTTGGGACAGTCAGGAGCAATGTGCTCCATGTGTGGGCAAAGACACCTTCCTCTAACATCCCTTGTCCCTTTACAACTATTTACAAAGATTCATTTACATTTTTCTGCACGTCGTCTTCCCCCACTCCTGTCCTGGGGCAGAACTTTTGGGGATGTTATATAGTCCAAAAAAAAGAAAGACCCTAACAGGCTTACAAGGAGGACTAAATGGGAGGTAACAGGATGGGGCTGAGTGAGATTATAGAGGAAAAAACAGTAGAGATGATACCTCCTCTTCAGATGTCTCTGGTTCAGATAGCCCTAAAGCCCAGGTTCTGATTCTCTAAAGGCAAGGTCTTCCAGCCATATGAGTAAAGGGAGGGGACTATATTTCTGTAAAATCTTAGAATGAGAGTTTCTGCTCATATGATTGAGGTAAAAGGATCCCTCTGAGTCCTTTTTGTAAAATCAAGGAAGTTGTTCTGGGATCTGCAGCTACACTCCTTGAGCCTGGCTCTCACACAGAAACAAAACTGCTTCAATGAGAAGTCAATGAATATTTCCCCTAAGCCTTCTCCTTTGCCAGGAAGGTTAAGCCTGCAGGCAAAGAAGAAAAATTATAGGAGCAAGTGAGGTGGTAAGCAGTAAATACATGAAAAAGCTGTGTGATTTTCAGGTGAAGACAAATTGTTTTGAAGACTATAAAGACTTTCTGGGTGCACATATAACATTTCATGAACACCTGCAAAAGTCTCCATTGTTTTATTCATAAACAATTTATTCCATCCCATCCTTCCAGCGTTCTTGAACTTACAAAAGATCAGTTTACATTATACTTTTCTGCCAAAGAGCTCCCTACAGTGTAAGTTGACAGGTTTGTCCTAATTAAAAAATACTGAATATTGAAAAAGAAAAGACTGTTAATACTTTTAGATCATCCTTGACGAACAAAAGAAGATCCTGCACCTAGATAAGAAAGGCAATTGCCCACATGGATGATGTCACAACTAAGGTTAAGATTCCCCTATTTGAAAATCTCTCTTGGGAACACTCTCAGTGGTTCCTAAAATTAGAGATTGATATTTGGACAATTATTCCATTAAACCTCAAATAGCCCTAAAATGGAACATAAGAAAACACTGTCCACCATTCACATTTTGGTACACACTTCTTCATACTTCTCAGATAGCTGTTTAGACAAAATGGTTTTGAAAGAAGGAAGTTGGTCCAGAAAAAAAAAAGAAGACCCTAAGTTCAAGGCAGTACAAAGGCAATAACTACCCCCTCCCACCCCAAGTCACAAAGGCTGGATGAAAATTCAGAATGAAAATCCTGCATTTGTGGCTTAGGGAAAAAAGTCCATCAATGGGTGAAATCAGAGGAGACGTGCTCAGATTTTATATTCTGACAGTTAAATTCATCTCCTCACTTCAGCCCTGGGGCACACACGGCCAGTTGCCTACCCAATATTCTTCCTCACTTCTCTTTAGGACTGTGACTTGTTGGAGATGCAGCAAACTGTCCAGCTAAAAACACCCCATGACATCTTAATGGTGTGACACAGTCCTGCTCTATGAAATGGAAACAGCACTCTGACGGGATTGATGAGAAAGCCATTGCTTTCCCCATGCAGGTGCCTGCCATCCGTTCCTGACGGCTCTTCACTCCTTCATCTTTCCTTTTGTCTAGCGAGACATTAACACAAGACGAGGCAGCAAGCATCTTTTTTGCAATCCTAAGATTCCAGGCTTGAGGTCAAAAGCCTGAAAACTATGTCTGGCAGAACAGAAAGAATTCAGGTTCCTAGTGGCTTTTCTGAGCTGCCATGCCTTTCCTATACTATCTATTTCCAAAGTTCTGGTTACAGGAGACAAAGCACTGACAGGTAGGGCCACTGACAGTTTTCTGTTAGGTGTAGCCAGACACGTCCCCTTTGACCTGTTCTGACCATACACAAATAGCAGATCAGAACAGACACAGCATATCCTTTATTCAAACTTGCTTTGTGTTTTCTCCTCTGGATTTTCGAGCATACACACATACTGAAATAAACTCCATAGCATTAATTTCTTTTCCTAGCTCAGCAAATGTGTGCTGAATGCCTACTATAGTCACTAGTGCTACAATGGTGAACAAAATATATAAATTCTGTCTGGTATTAGAGTTTATATCTAGTTTTCATTTTAAAATACCTTGTTTTCTAAAAGAACTTCTAGACACTCAGTTTTTCCCTCTTTCATTGGCTTTAACTCTTATAGTTGCCTGAATAATGTAGTGAAGGCAGGTGGAAGACAGCCCTTCCTGATGATCAATAAAGTGTGTTTTTGTGTTAGACATTGTAAGGAGTGTTTGGAGAAGCAGTAAACTTGCAAAAGATTTAACCAGCCAGGTCTCCCAACTTCCTGATAGTTTTCAGCTATTCCAAACTGGTGGTCACATACTTTTTAAAGACCAGCCATTAGACTTTTCTTAGGTGGTGTTTTAGGTTAGGACCAGCATTTCTGTGCATTCAGGTAGGCACTGATTTTTACTATGCCTTTTTCCCAGTGGACACAGAATTCTTAGACTGGTCCCTAGCGCTCCCCAGGCTCCATGATGCATGAGCCTCTCTTATGGAGACAGCTGATTTGGGAAGAGGCTCAATGTACAATAACCCTGCGTAAATTATATGGAACTAGATTGGAACACAGACATACAGTAAATCATTCATGAGCACAACTGATAATGCTCGAAGCTGGATGCACTATATTTTCCACTGGCTTGGCTCCCTGCTATGATTCAGACCTAATAGGATACACATGCTGTTTGTTTGTCTTTGTATTGGCAGTATGCTTACCATGAATTGTATGCTTCCATGAGCATACTAAGGATTGAGTGAATGAATTAATTTTCCTATTTGGTGACACCAGCTTTTCCTATTCCAATGCAAAGTGTCAATGATGCTAGAATTGTACTTGAGCACAGAATATGAACATGTGCACTTAATGTTCGAATATAGGCCTATGGGTTATTTTGTATTAGACTATTAAACATCAGTGTATATGCACACACACTTACACATTAATATGTAGCTTGTTCTTAGAATGGTCCATTCAAACAGTGCACATTAATGTAGCCATTACATGCCTCCACTTTCCCAGAAGAACACATATCAATCCCAAGGAATGTTGATTTAAAGGTTAACTATGTGTTCATTCTCTAAAACTTCTCCTGAAGTACCGCATGACTTGGTCAAGGAGCCACACTTGAATAATTATCCCTGTCCTGTGTTCTTGAGGTATAACATGAGGTTGTGACTATTCTTTAGAAAATAATGTTCTAACTTTGAAACAATCCTAAAAAAAATCATTTTTGAATTCTGTTGATGACATGAGTAAAACATTATGTCCTTTAAAGGATTTTGCTGTAAAGTTAAAGCAGGAGTGACGTTAAGGTTATATGCACCACCTTTTCCCGTTCCCCATACAATGCGTGCCTGGGATCTACTCTTCGGGCGAGAGCACCTTTATACATTACAGGCATATGAGGATGGGGGAATACTTAGAAATATTTTTTGAAGTAAAAAATACAAAATAAAAGTTAAAGAAAAATATATTTCTCAAGTCAATCCAGCTGGTAACAGATTAAATGTATCATCTTGTTGTTATTAAAAGAGAAAAATACTAAGTTTTGCTTTACGACATTCAAGTGTTTTGTCAAAATATATCCGGCTGTACTTGTGACTTTTTCTCCCAATACTACCAGACACACACAAACGCATCCCATTTGAAATAAACCTAAAAAAGACCAGTATATGCATTCATAATGTTCTGATGCAAATTAGTCACTTTAATATAGGTTATCCAGTCACAAATGATGTATAAAAATAGGAAAGAGGTGAAACTGCTTTCTGTCTAACAGATAATGAGAATCACAACATGAGCAATTAATAATTCTCAACTCAGAAGAGGTCAGTGGATGGGATGCTCTCCAGGGCCATAAAATATCAAGTCCTAACTGAAGAACAGATAATGCCACCATGTTGCAGAGGATGTTCTTTCTCTAGGGAATACACATTTCTATGTTATTACAATTGTTGTCACTGAGTCTGTCCACATCACTGCAGCCATCCCTGACATGGGTTGACATGAAGTTGTTTGGCAAGTTCCTTCCTATATGAATCTGTGTGCAAACTGAATAAATATCTAGGGCTCTCAATGGGGCCTAATATAGTTTGAACAAACCAAATTTCTAAATACATGTTCTTGGTTCTGATAACAGATTAATATGCTGAGCTCTCAGAGACAGTTTCTAGATTCCTTTTATCTCTCTTTACTTAATGTCCAAATGTCTAAACAATAGGTCTGATATAACTTACCACTTCACTCAAGACTGACATATATAAGTAAACAATATTTTTCAAGTCAAATTCTATAAAAAGAATGATAAGAAAAAAATAATGCAATTTCAAAATAGCAACAATAGCATTTTCTACATGACAAATGATTTCTAGATTAACAATTTCATAATTGAGTTGTCAGAAAAATCTCTCCATCTATTATAAAAGTTTGTTTCTTAACGTACAATAGAACTGTTCCAAAGTTAGAAGGTGTTCAAAACCAAGCCTTTACTAAGGATTGTAAGTCTACCACTATGCATGGACTTTAAATTTTTATAAAGTTACTTTTCGGTGTAATATTCCCATTAAAATTTCATCTCGTGCAAATCCCCCAAATGTGGCTGCATTAATTCTGCTGGGAGTGTGGCAAGTCAAACGGCAGCTCTACCCTGAAACTGTCCCTGGTGTTTCATCTGCTTTGTACCAGTTCCCCGACACAGCCCAGATAGCTCCTTGCCTGGAGCTAGGTCAGGGCACTGAGGACGCCGCAAGCCAGACTGTGACCTTCCTGCTCCAGCGATAAGTGGGCTTTC
Organism: Macrotus californicus; assembly: GCA_007922815.1. Lineage (NCBI taxonomy): Eukaryota > Metazoa > Chordata > Mammalia > Chiroptera > Phyllostomidae > Macrotus > Macrotus californicus. The sequence continues at coordinate 16,033 of VMDR010016094.1, read as the reverse complement.
TCTGTGCCATTTCCTCACTTGTAAATATTTCAGTCAGGAGGACCCCGGGGGGCAGAGAAAAAGTCTGACTCTTGCCCCATCTTTCTTCTCACATCATTTCTTCCTCAAAGAGGAGTGGTGGGTTTTTATTTTTTAAGCTTTGATGCTGGGAAATGCAAGTGAGGCTTTAAAAACCTGGCACTTTCCAACAAACAAACAGATATTCCTTTCAGAAAGTTCACTCTCAACATTGTTGGTGATAACGGCAATGCTAACGATAAAAATAAAAACTATTTATTGGTTGGCACTCTAGGTCAGTGATTTCTAGACTTTCAAGTTTTATGAACCTGAAAATGAACCACGATAAAATATTCACAAGTTGATACCGAGTTGCTAACTTTTCATTTACCCCACTTTTCATGTTCTCACAAAAGGTAATTTGAATAAACAATTACTATCTTTTATAACCTTCATATCAATTTGATAACCGATGTAGTAGGAAGAATCCCTGAACAAGATGTAGTTTCTTATTGAATAGGATAGACTTAGCTTAATAAAATGCTCACTACTTTTTATTTTTGCCAGTTCAATAATATCACTGATTAGCACTAACTGATATATATCCAAGATGTAAGCATATGCCCAGTGAGTGGAGAGATGCTGTCTTTTCAGCTAGTGTGTGTTTTCCATTATTCTTTTTGTATTCAATCTTATATCAGTGTCTTGGGGCCTAGAAAAAATTTGATTAGAATCATTCATCAACATTTTGCCTCTCAGGAAAAAGAAAAAGTCATTAGAATTTCAGTGACTTTCCAAATCTACTTGTTCAAGGCCTTCATCTTGTAGATAAGAAAATCAAGGCCCAGTGAGACTGGAATTTCCAAATTCCACATAACTTCCCTCAAGTGTAGGTGTCAGCTTCCATCTGTATATAGCCAGAGGGTCACCTTTCAAATTTATAGTCAGCATTGGGTGTCTAATAGGGATCGGATATATTTACATGTTATTGCATGCTTGCGTTAATCTCGTTAAGTTGCCCCACTGTACTGACAAAGAAAGTAAAAGCAACATGTAACTAACCCACACATCTGGCTAAGCAGTGGTAGAGTGGCCATTTAGTGAGATCTTCTGTAAGTTTTTAGGCTTTCCCATGCAATAAATAGGTATTTATTTGTAGATCCATGGGCCCAGGACTACAACATTTTGATTAATGCTACAGCATTTTCCAGCTAGGTTGAGGATTTTAAGAATGTCATGGGGGAAAAGGGATCCCTTGCGCTTCAGCTGCTCTTTTCTATTCATTAAAATAGAGTAAAACAAACCTATTTGAGTACGAGAAACCCAGTAGGGTCCATGTCTAGGAATGCAGACGGGACAAGTGAGACGGATATCCCTTCCATGCCCCAGGACCCTGGCTCAGAACGACTGGATTCCAGGCCTGAAAGACGGCTCCTTCCTCCAAACTTTGCATCATTTCCTGTTCCCTTGTTAGTTCTTTTGATACTACCTCATGGTATCTACAGAATTATTGAACTGTGATTTATTTTGTCACTCCTATTTTCATATGCTTAGATGAAGTGCCTCATTCTCCTCACTCCAGCACCAACGCTGTGTTTAAGTCTCATTTCCCCTTGAGGACAAAGCTCAAGAACTGTATTTCACATAGCACGTTCCTTTAAAGCGGAGGCTCACAAATTGTGTATTAATTGCTCTCATTTAGGTTGAAAGTGTCATGAGTAGGCAAACTGTGCAACGGACAACATCTCCAGCCGTGTTTTCTTCTCTTTCAACTTCTTCTCTGTTACCCTATTCTATGCCTGCACCAACAGCCCAAAGAAAACTAAGCCCCTCCTACTAGATACACATGTACAGCCCTTTCTAGAAAATGAGACTCCCCTCAGATGAAAACTTGGATTTCTTCTGTGACTTGATCTCAGCTATAAGTCACCTGTCACAGAAGCTGAGCTGATAAACTCATTAGCACAGGAGTATGAGTATGTTGTAATTCATTAATCTGTTAACAGGAACACTGGTTTATAACTGGGTATGTCTGGAGAAACAAAACTTGAATATATTCATTCAGCTTTTAATAAACTCTTGAATATACATTGCAGCTCAACTATTTCACCATTAAGTAAAGCTTTTATAATTCATTGCACTACTTGGCCCTCATGTTTGAAATATTTTATCAAACAATATTCATTTTAAGCAATATTCAGTTTCTCATTTTATTACATATACACACCTACTAATCTAAACTTCCAGTTATCGTGAAGTAACTAGTATGTAATCTTACTAAACTGACAGAATTTTAGCCAACAGCCCCCAAAAAATGATCTTTTTAAACAGTCTGTGCAGCTTTATCATTGTATTGGGTTGGCCAAAAAGTCTGTTATTTTTTTTTCCTATAAAATAAAAGACTCATTTTTCATTTTCACCAATTACTATTGATTTGGATATTTTGAATATGTTGGCTACCTCCTGCTATTGGCTTCTAGTGGGTAGAGGCCAGGGTGTTGCTAAACATCTTCTAGTGCATAAGACAGCCCCACAACAAGGAATTATTTTACCAAATTATCAATAGTACCAAGAAACTTCGCAAGCCACTTTTTACACATTCGATCAGTCATAGCACCTTCTCCGTATACTGCACAAATCTTTTTTTGTGTTTCTGTTGCATTCTTATCTTGCTTGAAATCACAAAGCATAATATGCCAAAAATGTTGTGTATCTTCCATCTTCAGTATTAAAATAGTTGCACAAAAATTCAATTTTGAAAAGGTTTTTTAATGCGTGTTGATATGACAGTTGTCACAATGCAATCTAACAAAATTATTTCAAATAGAGTTAAAGACAGCTAAGCCCTACTAGGGCTATTGTATGGAAAAAATATAACGAACTTTTGGCTAACCCAATTGATGGATAATTTCCTTTGACATTTTGGAATATCGACTGTAAAATATATGGATTCCTCAATATTATCACATCCCCAGAGCAAGGCTTGGTTTAGAATCACTGGTTAAACATTCACTGTAGATGGAGCTTGGTGCTTAGTGATCAGTGCTCAAAATATGAAACTATGTGAAAAAGCCAGGGGCCCTCCCTCGATATGCTCAGGGTCATCTTTCCAATACCGATAACCTTGTCTTACTTAAAGTTTGCCTGTATTTCCCACCTCCCCCATGCCTGTATTTCCCACCTCCCCCATGTTTGTCTTTGTGTTGCCCTTTCTGCTGCTCTCCCTTTCTTCCTTTGCTGGCAGTAGCCACGTGCCCCCGTTTTCTCAACCCTTAGGGAGGGAGAGACTGGAGAAGCTTTCCACTTGTTGATTAGCAGACTGAGCAAGAGCCTTCATATTCTGACCCTGTTTGGGATGGGCTTGGATATGAAAGCAGGGAAAGCCGTAAGGCAACAATTTTCAACCAAGTATTTTTAAAACATGCAATACCTGACTATTTAATCAGGGACACTGTCTCCTTTCCCCTTAGATTGTCAAATTAAAAAAATGACAACAGCCAATATAACAATAGTGGTCTGACATGAATAAATAAGATTATACCTATTTTTATTGTCAGATCTACTAAAATTCTATTTTCTGGTGTGCCACAGAATTTAATAGTTTGTGTGCCATGAGATAAAAAAGGTTGAAAATTGCTGCCCTGAGAGCCTAAGAGGGACAGGAAAGGCAGTTCCCTCAGCTGGTTGTCATCAGGCTCACAGCTGTGAAAGAAACCACAGCACTATTGTGCCAGCCAGAGCCCCATCCCCACCCCCCACGCACGTGCACACGCCCCCTCCTCAGTCACAGGGAGGGGGCGTGGGGCTGGCTCTGAGCTGTTCTGACCAGATCACCATAATGAGTATTTCAGGTTGGGCAGGTAAGGAAGTGGGAGAGAATGGAACCAACTTTTCTGTAGTTCATATTGTATATTTTCTTCAACATGTAAAAGCAACTAATATCTTGTCAATATAGTCAGTAGATCAATTAACCTCAAAAAAAAAAAAAAAACACCTAGTACTCTCCTCGGGAGAGAGCCTTAAATGTTACCTTTTCCTGTCCTAGCCGCTGTGCATCCTTCAGGTACTTTCTGCCTGGAAGGGGGCCTAACACCTGCTCTCAGCAGAACAAACAACAAGGCAGCTGAGAGTGGGATTAACATCCCTCACCTGAAGGTGGGCTGTTCTCTCAATTTGAATCCCAGCTCTTCTATTTTTCAGCAAAGGGGCTTCTGGCAAGTTTTTAACCTTCTCTAGGCCTGTTTTTTTTTTTAATCTTCACCAGATAATATGTTGGATTTTTTGTTTGTTTGTTTGCTTGTTTTTAAAGAAGAAAAGGGAAGAGAGGGGAAGAGAGAGGGAGGCAGGGAGGGACGGGGAGAGAGAGAGAGAGAAACATTGATCTATTCCTTCCTGTACACTCCCTGACTGGGGACCAAACCCACAACCCAATATGTGCCCCGACCAGGAATCAAACCCATAACATTTTGGTGTACAGGATGATCCTCCAACATCTGGGCCACCCAGCCAAGGCTCTATGCCTCTTATCTAAAAAAATGGCAATAATAATAGTACTGGACGTCTCAGACTTTTACGAGGATTGAATGATACAATGTATAAAAAGCATGTATCGTAATATTGGCACATAGTAATTGCTTAATAATTTCATCTACTATTATTATTATTACAGGGAAAAAGAAGAAAAATAGAAATAGTAGGGTATTGGAATTTTTTTAATGTGCATTTCTTCTGGATCTTTAGCCAGAGAAGTATCAGGTTTGAGGACACTGTTTGAGACTTAACAAAGAACAGGTGGAGGTAAATGGGGCAGAAAATTTTAAATTATGTACATGGAACTTGGTGAATCTTTTTTTTATATAATTTTTGGTGACTATGTTTAAATATCTGAATATGCTTCAAATAGAATAAAAGTAAACATTACTTGCATTCAGGAATTATCGAATGGTATGTAGGAATCTCCCTGCACACAGTTCAGATGAAGACAGAAATGATAATGTGTCAAAGTCGGCCAAGATCTCCAGCTTTCAACTCTTGGAAGTTGTGTCACTAACCGACAGCACTGGATTAGCATGAAATTGAAATTTATTCTCTAACCCTGGAATGAAAGCTTATTAGTTTCTGATTTCTGCTGTAACAAGTTATATAAACTTAATAACTTCCACAACATGAATTCATCATCCTGCAGTTCTGGAGGTCAAAAGTCCAACATGGATCTCACTGAGTGTAAATGGGAAAAAAAATAAGTTTTTCCTTCCCATGCCTTTCTTTCACCTGAGTGTCTCTTTCACTATTTACCCAGAATACTTCACTTCTGACACTTTTGGTCACCAAAAAAGTGGAGAGATATTTTCCCCACACCAAGCAATTCTCAGCAACACCAATGGGTATCATACAATTCAACTCAATTCTGACACTACCTACCTGGAGGTAGTAGGGTCAGATCCCACAGGTTAAGGGCTCGTTCTGAGAATGCTGCCCCTTTTACCTGCCCCCACACACACACTTGAGAAGCCAGTCACAAGCCCAGGTTATCACCTGTGCTTCTGACCAACCAGCTATAGATTAGAGGTTCCCAGGACCCCCTCCTTGGGTTTGATTAATTTGCTAGAGCAGATTACAGACCTCCGGGAAACACGTACTTAAATTTACCAGCTTATTAAAAGATTCGATAAAGGATATCAGATGAATGCAAAGAAATACATAGGATGAAGTTTGGGAGGGTCCTGAGTGCAGGAGCTTCTGTCTCCATGGAGGTGGGGTCTGTCACCCTCCCGGCTGTGAATGTGTTTGTCAACCTAGAAGGTCTCCAAACCCCATACTATTGAGATTTTACAGTCTTCATCATGGAGTTATGGTTAATGATTAACTTCTTTACCAGCTCCTCTCCCCTCTTGGGACGGTGAGGGAGGTGAAGCTGCAATTTCCAAGCTCCCCCCCCCATAGCTTGGTTTTTCTGGTGTCCAGCCCCCAACAGGAGCCACCCGGGACCCCTCCCAGGGACGCCTTGTTAGAACTAAGGATGCGTTTAGCATAGTGCTCTTATCATTTAGGAAATTACGAGGGTTGTAGGAGCTTTATGCCAGGACTAGGACAGAGACCAATATAGATGGATATAGATGATGTAGATACAGGCATTTATAGTGTCTCTCACATTGGGTTAAAACCAAGGTGTTGGCAGGGACTAGGGGAAAATCCATTCACTTACCTTTTCTAGCTTCTAGAGGCTGCGTGCATTTCTTTGCTCATGGTCCCCTTCCATCATCTTCAAAGCCAGTAACAGACAAGTCTTTCTCACATGGTGTGTCTCCTACACTGACTCTTCGCCTCCTTCTTCTGTATTTAAGGACCCCTGTGATTGATTACATTGGGCCCACCTGGATAACCCACACTGCTCTCGCCCCAGATCAAGAGCAGCTGATTAGCAGCCATAATTCACTTGCAACCTTAGTCATGTAACCTCACCTGTCCAGGGGCCCCAGGGATTGGGACATTTTGGAGGGCCACTATTCTGCCTACCCCAAGAGTGCACTGGCTGCATTCTGCTTTAGCTCTTCATGCTTACAGAACTCAAATAGAAGAAATCCAAATTTTACATTTTCATATATATGGTAATTAGTACCGTTTAGGGATTACTTCTGAAGTCCAGTTAGAAAGCAGCTCTCACTTTTCAGCAGTTTTTAACAATTTGGGAAATTGATTAAACTTTCTGTGTAAGAATCATCTCACTTTAACGAGAATCATAATATGTACCTCACGTTGTTGTGAGAATTAAATAAGTTAATTTATGTAAAAAATTTAGGATGACACAAAATGAACTATTCATAAATTTAGGTATTATCATTAGCCAGCTTTATGATCTATGTAATATGCTAAATTGATGTGTGGTTTTACATAGTCATCAGTCATTATCAATTCATCCACTTATTCAGTCCACCCATTTATATCCCAACATTCACTGAGCAGGTGTTTAAAAAAGAGCAGCATATTACACATAACGGCAATAACTAAAATACCTTATAATTATATAGCACTTCATTTTCACATGTTTTTCTTATCTGACCCTATTTAGAACAAAAGCTTCTTGCCCTTTGGAACTTATGGTCTCCTTGAGAAAACGAATCCAGCCCAGCACTGCAGACACGGTATTGAAGTTTTGCTACATTGAGAATGGACACTCACTCGGCCTGAGATTCATTAGAGTGGCCCTGTGGAGTGGGGAGCAACACACCAGGGGATGATGCACCATCTCAGCCTAGATGGGGTTCGTCTCTCCTGCACGGCCATGAAGACTAGACTCAGAGAGTTAACAAGGCCCCAGCAGCTTAAGGGAAAAAGTAGGCAGAGGAGAAAACCATCTATGCGGCGGCTGTAGTACCTCCATGCATTCCTCCATCAAATAGTTAAATCCACTCTGCAAATTTCCAGGTTTATGCTCTTCCAAATAAGGAGTGATGGAAAACACAAAACAAAATTGTTTGTGCAAAATTTCTCAGGTTGTAACAGAGAAAATTTTATAGGCCAAGCTGTGTGCCTCTTTCCCCAGGGTTGGTATTTTAATATAGCCACTTGCCGCTTCATATGTTAATCATTAATTTTATAGTCACTTCACACCTTAGAGGATATGGTAAGGGGAGCTGAGGTAGTATTCCCCAAGATAAAGAAAAGATTAAAATAAACTAGGTGGAATGGGGAACTCCCAGAAGAAACAGTAAGTGAGGGCACAAGACATGAATTTCAGCTCGAGTGTTCCATTCCTTCCCCTAATCTCTTGAGTGTGGTTGCCCATTGGGAGCTTTACACCCAAGCGGATTTCTGGGAAGAGAAAGCCACCATTTGTTCACTTTACCCTGGGGCCACCCAGCTGCCACGTGTCAGCTGAACAGAGGTGCATCAGAGGCGTGCAGTCAAAAGGCAGCAGGATGGCCAATTGCCACGAATTTCTGCAGCGAGTCTGGCATCTTGGCATCTTGCTGCTCTCCCCTCCCCCAGGTTAATTGCTTGAGAACCTCTGCCTTGAAAGCTGCTTATTCTACCAGCTTCAGCTGCTTCCCTCCTTTTCCTGTGCACTCAAATATCTTGCCTCTTTACACCTGGAAGTGAAATGAAGTTTCTCATATACCTGGCTCTACTTGTGAGACCACCCAGACTCCAATGTAAATGTTTCTCTCCCCCTTTACACGGCCCCACGGGTAAAGGCAGAATTGCCACGTCCCGCTTGGACCTGATTGCTAGGCAACACTCAGCCATGTGAATTTGTCACTTCTGTTTGGCGCAAATTTCAATTTCACCTCCAACTGTAACAACACTGCTTGATATATTTTAGATGCCACTGTGGTTGGATGGCATCCCAGGAAAGATGTGAAGTGCTACTGCCAGGAATGAATGATTGGCATTGGGTAAAGCAATTCTCTGAACTCAGCCTTGGCATACCATTAATTGTTAAGTCTGTTCTGCTACCACCAACCCCTTGTCAGAATCATGTCTATTGTAAGCCTTTGCCGACACGAGTCCAAATGGTAGAGCTCTCCCTCCCTCTGTAAGATAAGAAGCGTGTCGATAATGAAGTAGTGGATTTCTCAGCTCACAATATAATACTTCTTCCTACTTTCATTTATTGGCTGCACTTTCATGTGCAAAGAGAAATAGTTCCTCATTTGAATATTACTGAGCTAAGAGCTACTATGTGCCAATTCAGGTTCTGGCCCTAAATAAGAGATTTGCTTTCCCCTTGGTTTCTGTATCACAATTTGCTTTCATTAGTAGAAACAATTAAATGCTGCTCTAAGGAAAAGTTACTAATAAAAGATAAAATTAATGATTCTAAACAAACTCTGCTAAAAATAAATATATAATATTCAACACGTAAAATTTAAATACTGATGATAGAATAGAAAACACACAAACAATTATACCTTTTGAATAAACACACACCATCACTGGCAAAATATAATGCCATAAGCCCCAAAACTTCCATCTAATGTAGTCTGCTCAATGTTTATAAATATATGTTGAATATTATTTGTCCTTAAAGACACATTCAATTGCCTAGCTACCTACATCGAATGTCCTTAAATACTGCACAATTGCTCAGTCGGCTCTGAAGACGCTACAGTGTGGAGAACTTTCATTTCTGCGCTCTGTGCTAAACAATGATGAAAATAGTAAATCTGGTTTGATTCCAGTTCAGCCCTCAGCCCCCATCCACCAACTTTTCAGTCAATTGATTATTTTTTCCTTCAAATCCAAACATCTTCAGAAGGCTTGGAAATATTTTCCTAGAATGAGTCTAATTAAATAAGAGTCAGTCAGTTATGAGTAAGAATAGCGTTTCAGACTTTATGTGCATTCCCTGGTTCATTGGAAACAAAAGGAGCTTCTGTAACAGTGTGAATGAACCATGAAGTGTGCATGTTCTTTTAAGAAAGGCCAAGGGTGCAGTTCTGTTTTCTTAGCTCTGCTTTCATATTTATGTGTCTCATTTCCAGCTCATTGCTGATGCCTCAGTTGCGCTATCCATCACCACTTTTATCCTCCTTGTTCCTCAAAAAGAACATAAAATCCTTTTTTATGTGGTGGTAATATTATTGCAAATAAAAGCAAATACCAAAATCTTTATTAGTCTGCCAAAATAATAAACTATTTAATAAAAGCATGCTGTAAAAATAAGGTCATTTGCATCACTCAAGTTACTTGCAGGAAATACAGAGAATTATTGGTCAAAAAAGTCCAAACTGACAGCAATTATTTCTGTTGTTCATCTGACACACTGAGCGACAGAACTAAAATTTTTTGATGTTTTGCACACTTTCTGGGGTTAAATGCTTTTAATATTACTCAAAACTGGTTGCATGTAGAAAGATTAAAAAGGTCTAATTCTGACACAATACTGATTTCCTCTTCTTAAAAAATATTTTTGGTGAGGGAAAAGGACTAAAACTACATTGGTCTCTTTTTGACATCTATTTCGCAAATGTGGAAGTTGACCTACTGATAACCTTGATATTCTAAGATTTATTGCCTAAATATTTACCATTTTAATATCCAATATTAATTTTATTTGCTTTGGATTTGTGTCCATGCTTCAGCTGTGTAATGTTTCCCCTCTTTGTATTCACCTTTTGTCATTTCTTCATGCACACCAATATAAAATGTTTTATTTGAGAATGGTAGTTTAACAGTGGAAGTGAACAATAAATATATTATTTCTGAATAAATGTCTAATGTTCGATCTCTTGGCCTATTGTAACACAAACCCACAAATCTTTTCCATTGCAATTTTTATTCTTAGATGGCATATTTGCAAATTTATTATTGATATGTTTGCAACGTAGCAAAGCTGGTAGCACGGCGAGGACTGAAACAGCACTCGTGCGGTCCTTAACATTGCCCAAGACAACCTGCACACCAGTTCTCTTCGACATGAGAAGGAAACAAGACAGTCAACTGAACACTAGAAATCTTCTCAAAACTGCATATTAAGTATTTACATTGCTCGTTCCACCATGGTGTTTAAAATCAAGACAACTCTTCAAACTCCAGTTATTGCTATTTTTACTTTACAAAGCCTTTTGTCTATGGTTGTTTGCTTTGAGCTACAAATCAAGCATTTCCAGTTTTACTGACATCAGGTTACCTAAGAAAATGAGGTGCAATTTCTATACCATGTAATTAACCTGAGAGATAATTCCACTATGAAAATTTGGACATAGGAAATAAAACACTAGAGGCAAATAAAGGCTATTAAATTCAGACACTGTGTGTTATGGCCTGTATTGTGTTTCCCCAAGTTTATCTGTTGATCCTCCACCCACCCCCAGTAGCTCAGAATGTGACTGCACTTGGAAATAGGGCCCTTGAAGAAGTCCTTAAGGTTAAATGAGGTCATATGGGTGGGTCCTAATGCACTCTGACCAGTGTCCTTCGAAGAAGAGAAAATTTGGACTCATGAAGAGAAACAAGAGGTACACACCAACAGAGGGACAGCCATAGAAGAGGCAACAAAGAAGGAAACTGTCTACAAGCCAGAGAAACAGACCTTGGAGAAACTAACTCTACTGGCCCTTGATCTTGGACTGCAGCTTGCAGAACCATAAGAAAATAAATGTCTGTTTCTTGTCATGTAGTATAGTATTTTCTTATGGCAGCCCTAGCAAACTAATACACTGTGTATTATAAATAGGAATCTCTTTAAAACTTCACTTGTGACACCAACAAAATATAATATTGAACTGGGCCAACTCTACCATCCAAGGCATCAAAACACACCATCTACCTGACTGTTAACAACTCAGTCTCAGGGTAGGACGGAAATCCAACCTGACTTCCTAAGTCACACAGATGTAATGTCAGAAAATCTTGCTTCACATTTGAAATTCTTTGTTTCTCATGAGTTCTTAACTTAGAGTGTACAGACCACAAAAGCCTCTTGATATTTGTTACATATCACATTTTATGAGCTTTGCATACATTCATTGTAATGAGAAGTGTGTCATCCCCAAGAGTTAAGAACCACTTAAACATTGGGATACTGTTTCTATTTAATCAATCAATAGGCAATAGAGATTGTGCCCTGATAGAAATAAAATCTAATGCTATGTACTTTGATTAACAGGTTTAGGTAGACAATAAGATATTAGTAAATGAATGAGCTGGCTAGTCCACAGTGAGATGTTTGACTTGGTGGAAAAAGTCATAAGACTTGAAAATTTTGCCAGAGGACCAGATAAACCACTGTTTTTTCTGGTAACCAAATGTTTTCTAAGACAGTTTACTGGCTTGAAGCTTCCATAAGCATCATATAAATTCTAAAGAATTTTCAATGTGGTAGATTCTAAGGAAAATATCTGCAAATTTAGTGAATTCTGTTCTATGCAGGGAAGAGCCTAAGATTACATTTCTAACCTGGACCAAGTGCTGTGTCTAAGTCAGTGACACTGTGGGATGGTTCAAAGAAGGCTACAGTTCTTTCTTGACATCATCTACAACAGATTAAGAAATTCTCCTAAACAAAGCTGACATCTCCCAACTAAGAGTTATTGAGTTTGTTGACTGGGGGTTTATATAAATTTTTCTTGCCATCATCCTTCCGGCTTCATCAAATTCAGTACTGGGGGTGAGACACTGAGGAAACCATCATGCATGGGAGAACCCACAAAGCTGAAATATAAAATCTCCATGCTACTGCTCTGTGACCCAACTATCTGCTATGGAACATACCTTAGTGTAACATAGGAAAAAGAACAACTTTCACCCTCTACCTGGCCCCTCCCCTGAGAAATCCATTCTTACCACCGTTTTTGTACTGGATACTCAGCGTAGACCTTCTCAGAGGGCACCAAAGCAGGCTGTAGCCTCTCTCAGATGTGGAGCAAGCAGCAGAGTTAACCCTAAAAAAGGACTGGAATTCCTGCTGCTAAAGGCAATGTAAACTTGGAGCATTGGACTCTAGTTATAAATATGAGATAATTTTTACCACATATGGCAGTTGTTATATAAATTTCTATTTTACACAGGAAGAAATTACAACCCAAAGATGATAGCAGTCTCAAAGCTCCTAATAGACTCAGGACTCAAACCTGGACTTACCTAGCACTGTACTCCACAACATTGCTTCCCTGCCTGATCTATCCACTTCTCGTTTTCTAAAATTTGAAAGGTTTTTATGCCTATATTTAAGACAACTACCTATAAAAGTAATATCATTATTCCTTATGTAAGTAGATTAGATTAAAGAATGCATACTTGAGGTGGCACATTAAGCATAGAAAGACAGCCAAGAGGGCCTCCCACTAAACGCCCATAGTTCTGTCTAAACAGTTAAAATAAAATAGTTGTGGAGACAAGGAGGGCCTTTGAGGGTGGAGAAAACCTATTAGTTTATAAAATTCAAGCAGATAGTTCCGTATTTTGACTGTGTAATGTAAACCAGAGAATCATACTTTCCCACACCCATTCACTTCACAGTACATGTTTAATAACTACAATTAATTAACTAATTAATTAATTGAAGAAAATATGGTACTGTTGCTGGTAGAAATGGAGTTCTTCCACGGAGCACGACGAAAAGCATTTCTGGGGACCCACTCGGAGGGTACGAGGTGTAGTGGTAAGATTTATTGGGGTAGAAATAAAAGCCTGCCCCCAGGCTCCCTGTGTCTCATCTGTGTCCAACCTGCCGTAGGATCAGCCCAGCCTTGTCTTCATCAAGCCCAGAAGAAGGACCAGGGTCCAGAAATTCTGTGCCATTGGTTAGCTCGTGTCGAAACTCACTAGTCCAGTTCAGCCTCTGTCCCCGGCTGCGCTCCGGCCAGCTCTGCATTGCTGTACCCAGGCCTGCTCCTGGAGCCGGGCTTGGAGCCAGTGCTTGGGGCCGCATGGCTGCTACGGAGAAACCAGGTGCGACAGCACAAACTCGGATCGCTGAGAAAGAGGCCTTTGTTACACTTTGATTGTATTATCTCAGGCTTTCAACCTGACAAACCCTCTCCCCAGTCCTTCACGGGCTTGTGCTGAGCCCTCCCCCAACCAACCCAGCCTCTCCTCCTTTCTGGTCGCAGTCTTGGCTCCTACTGCGCAGGCCCCACAGTAGAGGACCGCCCCCTGCGCCATCTTGTTCCTACTGTGCATGTGCCCAGCGGAGAAACTTCCCCTGCTGTTTTTGTTTCCCTCCACAATCCCTGCTAATGGCTGGTAACAGTCCTTCCTGCGCACTTTGGGGAGTAGGTCTCCAGGACAGAAGATGGGGCAGTGCTCGGAGGAGCCTGTGAATGCGGCAACTTCCTGGTGAAGCAGGCTTAGTGTCTGATTGAGCTCCCCAGTTTATCAGGCTTAATGTCTGATTCCCTTTGCCCCCTTCCGTTGTTAATACTAACTAGCTAACTGCAACAACAGTACAGCATTGTATTAATTTCTCGTTGCTGCTGTGAAGTATCCCAAATTTGGTGCCTTAAAACAACGTAAATGTATTCCTTTATTATTTTAGGGGGCGGATAACCAAGATCAGGTTCACTTTGCCAAACCAAGGCGTCAGCGGGGCCACTCTCTCTCCGTCTTCTCAGTCATCACATGATCTCCTGTACCAAAGCTCTCTTTGCCTTTCATAAGAACACTTGTGGTTACAGTTAAAGCTCAGCCAGATAATTCAGGAAAATTGCATCATCTCAATATCCTTAACTTAATCACATCTACAGAGATCTTTTTGGCATCCAAAATAACATTTACAGGTTTCAGAGAGGAGGACCTACCCACATATTTTTGGAGGATATCACTCAGTCCATTACCTGTATTCATATAAAACTTTTATTTATTGAGGTACACTGGGGAATTGAAGCACTTATTCAGATATGTTAAGCAAAAGTCTGTATGTTAATAAGGGTGTGGTAATAATATTTATTGAGTGCTTCCTTTGCGTCAGGCACAGCTCTAAATATTATACAGGTTAATAGCAGCAAAACAAATAATGAGATAGGTTTTTTGTTTTTCCTATTTTAAGGATGGAGAAACTGAGGCACACAAAGTGAGATTACCAAACTTGCCGAAGGTCACAACTACTTTAAATTATCCAGATTAAGTATTTTCATTTATAAACAAACTTCTTAAAATCTCATTTCACATTGCCCATGTAGTTATTCTGGTACATTATGTAGTAATTTATAGACTTACAGCTACAATGTGTTCTTTGTCTCAAAGTTATTTTCAGACAAATTTTAATTTCCTTGCTTTGGTATTCTCACTTGGAATGATTTTTAAACAATAAACCCACTAATCTCTTATTCTGCTACCAGTAATGATAATCCTAATTTTATTTCCTGAGCGCCTTTCTTTCCTCCAATGGTCAGGAAGTTTAGGGTAGGGTTACATAGTAAAATAAAGCAGTTTCTCTCACCAAAGAAGCATGAGGTAGATAGCAGGCCTTGGCATATGCTCAGTATCTGTTGTTACCCAACTCATTAATTGTTTGTTTTCTTTTAAAAGTCTTCTCTGTGTATGCATTTCTCATAACTTTTGAAGCCTCTTTTCATACCCTTGTTTTCAATGGCCCCTTACAGGTTACAGCTGGAAATCTGTTCGCCTTATTCTTATAGGTCAGCCTTGTTCCTATTTTTCTTTGTAGCAGGGGTAGGGGGAGTGAACCAAAAACAGCTCTCTCATTTAAGATCTTTTATACACATTCCTTAATCTTTGGAGCTTTCTTTAAACCTCGGCTATATGATTATATGTGGAGGGAAAGAAGATTCTTTTTTCCTTTAACTTCTTTCTGGATTTTTGAAGAACGTGCATTAAGTAATCGAAAGCTGTAGAATCTGAAGACCATAAAAAGTTGTTTGGTCCTAAATGCATTGGCAATGATTTTGGGCTATTTTCTTTAGATAGGTATTAAGTTAACCCAAACATTCGAGAGTTGCTATGTTATTGGATTATTTCCCTTGTAGCCATACTGGTCCCTTCAACTTAACCAAGTGGAGTGACTCAGATGGTGAGAGTTTCATACACTGCCCCCTGTAGGACACTCTGGCCTTTTAACACCTTTTAACCCATGATACTATTAGTGATTTATTATATTTCTCTCTATCCCAAACAAAGAAATAAATATACCATAGTAATATTGAGTTGGTCAAAAAGTCCATATGGTTTCTTCCAAATATAAAATAAAAGATACATTTTTCATTTTCACCAATATTGATTTGGATATTTTGAATATGTTGGCTATCTCCTGCTATTGGCTTCTAGTTGGTAGAGGCCAGGGTGCTGCTAAACATCTTCCAGTGCATAAGACAGCCCCACAACAAAGAATCATTTGGCCAAAAAGTCAATAGTACCAAGAAACTTCACAACCCACTTTTGACACATTTGATCAGTCACAGCACCTTCTCCATATTCTGCACAAATCTCTTTTTGTGCATGAGTTGCATTTTTATCTTTCTTAAAATAATAAAGCATAATATGCCAAAACATTGTATATTTTCTTCCATCTTCACTATTAAAATGGCTACACAAAAATTCACCAATTTTGATGTTTTTAAAAAATGTACTATGA
>VMDR010016093.1:0-21532 GCA_007922815.1 Macrotus californicus | reverse complement strand
GGAAGTGGGGGAAGCAGAGAAAGTGGGGGAAGCAGAGGAAGTGGAGGAAGCAGAGGAAGGGGAGAGGGTGAAGGAGCAGAGGGAGTGGGGAGGGGAGGCTGTGGGGGAGGAGAGGGGGTTCGAGAAGGAGAAGGAGGGGTGGGGAAAGATGAAGCAGCAGCAAAGGAAGAGCATGTCAGCTCTCCTGTTGACCAACGTGAAGAAAATTAAATATAAGGTATCAGATTTAAAAAAAAGCTTTAAATTTCTGTCTTAATGTGGAGAAGGGTAAGAATTTTAATAGTTTAAAATACGAGACTTAACACCCATGTTGCATGCATTCTACACATTAAATTTTGTTTTATATAATTTCTAAATGTTTGCCATTTGTTTTAATAAAATGAAGATATTAGTTTAGTTTTTATAGCTACCAAAGTTAGATCAATAAATTGTATAATTTTTAAGCTTAATTTTTATTACTTTATTGGTGTTAGGATAACAGATGTGTATTGTTAGCATATCTATTCTAATAATTTGAACTTAAATGCTGCTCTTGGGAGATTATATTCAAGTGTGCATTAATGTTTTGAATACTTACCTTGGAAGAGGTAAATTGGGCAAGTATTTTGTGCTCTGTGTATTTTTTGACTGCATTGGACATTGAATAGTAATTTGCTTTAAGATACACTTTAAGGCTTTTTGTGACAATGTTACCCTTTGTAGCAATGAAAAGTGTTTTTTGTTAAAAAAATAAAGAAAACACTATTTCTTAATTTTGACATCAATAAACAAATATTTGTGTGGCAATATAATTTTAAATTCAAGTACTAAATTTTAAATTCAAGTACTAAAATAATTCTAAAGCTGTGTATTAACTTACTAATTATTAGATAGAAGTTGCTATTGGTATAGATTAGGTAAAACTAATTTTAAATTGTACACATGAAACATATATAATGTTATTAACCCATGTCACCCCAATAAATTCCATTAAAAAAACTAATTTTAAATCTGATTTGAATTCTTCATATTTAGTGTTTAAAAAGATGCCTTAAACTTGGCAGAATTTTCAGGGGTGCAGTTGTAGTATTGAAACTATGAGAAAACATCACAAGTTACAGTTCTAGTATGGCTGGGAGTTCTAGGGACCATGGGTCTGCCTGAGGCAGGAGTAGGATGGAGGAGATACAGGAGAAAACCTATTAGAAGAGGTGACACTGACCTGGGCCCTCAAGTGAAAAAGATCCTTGGTTTTCTTTCTAGGCCTGCATAGGCAGTCGGGGATAAAATCTAGGATTTTGTATTCTTGTTCCTCTTACTGACCTCTACACCGAACATGAAATTGTTGCATGTAGAACTTTAAAAGCATCTCTGGTATTCCTTGAAAAAAACCAACAATAACAAAAACTACTCTTTTCTAGATTATTTTTTCCCTAACTAGGGCATGCCTGTGAAGAGGAAAAGAAGAGGAAATGCTAAAAATAACTTTCTCCAATTAGTGATAGCCAAATACATATGGGAAGAAGGAAATAGTTTTGATGGCCCAAAGCAAAACTGTGATGCAAAATGAACTCCCAAGTACAAGGAGTAATTAGAAACAGCCGCAAAGATCAACCCAAGAGAATGACTGCTGAACGTGCTGCTAGCAACGTGTGGGGCCTGTGGAAAGGTGATGATGGCCTTCCAACGTTGTGGAGCTGATAGATACGGAGGAAATGACTGAAAATGTTTACACCTGTTGTTTTTCACAAAGGCCTGGGTGCTGGGTTCCTTCTTAAAAAGTAAAAAATTTTGGATCTTTTAAAGAAATTCCAAATTGAGGGGGCTGCAGCAAGCGATCAGAATTGCACATTTCGTGAAGTCCAGAGACAAACAGTTGGGTTGCTCCTTCCTGGCTGGCAGAGATTTGGGTTTCGACTCTGGTATGTGGAAAAGAGCCACCTGTGGGCTGCGGGCACTGAGGAGAGGGCACAAGTGACTGCCAAAATCAGACTGCAAGTCTCATCACTCTGGGCTTCGACCCAACTGACCAGCTTGTTGTCCTGCCTTGGGAATTTGGGCTGCCGCTCAGCCAGCTGGACAGGTGCTTCAGCCAGGCTGCCTTCCTGACCATCACTGGTCGCCAGACCCACCTCAACAGAAATGGGAGTGTGAGCCCCTATCTGACCTGAAGGGCAGCTCCTCAGTGCTGCTGCCAATTTTCCTTTCTCCCTGCCTTCCATGTTTATTTATGATTCCAAATAGTCAGGTTTCTCTTCCCTCTTTCCTATTCTCAGTGCAAGCATTCAGCCAGTGCATACCTGATGGGAGTGCTGGTTGATAAAATACTGTGTTGGTCAATAGCCAGTGCCTGAGCCCCTGAGCACCCGTGCACTGCTAGGTGCCTCTCCAGGGGCTCCTGAACCTCCCCAGAGTCCAAGAGGTGAAAAGTCACACCTGGCATGGCAGGGACTTGAGGACCACAGGACCATCTGTCAGATGATTGTCCTACGTCTGTCCCACACAGTTGTTCCATGTTGAGAACTTAACCTCTTCCCTCACCTGTTATTTCTTTCTTTTCCTTTCTCCCACTGACCTTTAACTTTTCTACCTACTCACACCAAATTCTGCTTTTGGCCACCCCCCTTGCCCTTATCCCCCAAAGAATTAGCTTTTCTCCCTCCCCCACTGACTGAAGGCTGCCTTCTCTGCCTCCTTCTGGGCATGGGATGACAGTGCTCACCTCCCCAAGGAGGAATCTGATCTGGGATGTGCTATTGGCGCATCTGAGGTGGAGGACCCTGGAGATGCCACACAGATAACCTGTCACTCATGCTGCAATCAGACCGCCAAGGTTTTTGAGAATTGGTTTTTATTTTTTATGCCTCTGTTCAGTCTGCTCAAGGATGAAGCACACACACTGACCTATTTGCTCCCCGCCCCATCTGCTAATTAGTTTACCAAAAAGAAAATGTAAACCAAGACTGTTTTCAGAAGGGTCTGCTTTCAGACTGCTATAGCTCTCTCTTCAAATATCTATGCAAATCACTAAAGGTCCCAAGTTATTCTGACCCCAGGGATCCTTAGATCTACCTTTGGAAAATACAAACTCAGAACTTATAATCTTTAGATAATTGAAGCATTTGCAATTTCACAAGGGAAGTGAATGAATGAACATGCCTTACCTGAGTGGGTCTCCCACATGTGAGGTTCTGTGTGTGCAGAGACGATGCAGCAGAGAACAAGGTCCCTCAGGGGGTTTGAGTTTCTGGTTTACAGAAAGAGGAAATATAATCTAAAGGGGGTAATGAAGGGGTTGGGGCAGCAGACAAAAATGGCATGAAGAAGACAGAAAAATTGCTGGCTGAGGATGGAGATTTCATTTTGTCTGGGGGAGTCAAGGAACGTGTGCTGAGAGGAGAGAGCCCTAGGCCTGAGGAGGGAGGGAGCCAACTCGATTTAAACATCAGCTTTGGCAGAGATGATCTCTATCACCTCCTTATGCCTCAGTTCCCTTCACTAACACATGGAAGGAATCATATATACCTCAGGAGACTGTCACGAGAATACATGAGACATGCTCATAAAGCCTCAGGCACGTGGTCAGCGAGGAACTAGCAGAAGCCATCGTGCAGGTTTCATGGATGGGACAGCGTTTGACCTGCCCTAAAGCCGAAGTGGAATATGGATGTACACAAGGGCTGTCTGGGTGGAGCCAGGAATCAGAGACGAACAAAGCATAGTTCTTGCCAGTAAAGAGCTTCTTAAAAAGTAACAAAACCCACTATTTTGAGGCAGAGAAGACTTAAGTGATGCCAATCCTCAGTGATATTAAATTTTTATATTTCTCTTTAAATGCAATAGCCTTGGAAACAACTACTAAGGAAGGCTTCTGATGAAAAAAGACAAAGCACACAGATATACATTGTGGCAAGGACTGTCATCAACTCAATGTATGTGGAGAGATTTGCTCAGAGAGGGACATTTCTCCCCAAGGTGGCTAGGTGGCGATAGAAGCACGCAAAAGTAGTGAGAATCTTCCAGTCAGCCACTTTGTGCAACTGACAAACTGGTCCTGGGGCCTGCTCTGCTCACCAGCAACAGGCACTTCCCACCCCACCCCACAAGGCCATACTCTCGTCCCTTCCTGCCTTCTCTCTTCAAATATTTCCTGAAGGACTAATATGTCCCAGGCCTGGAAAACTGTAGAGATACCCAGTCTTAAACATAGCATTAATCTGTTAGGATATCATGTTTGAGAAATGCTTATCTGTTAAGAGGTCCCATCTGAACTCTTGAAACTCATACCCATCTAAACACCGTTCCAAGTTTGGGAAAGAAACTTGGAAACTATTTGAGAAAGAAAACAACTCAATGTTCAAGTATGGGAAGAGTATAGCTTCACCATCACACTGTTCTGGGTTCAGTTTCTAGCTGCAGCATGAACAGCTGCATGGCTTCAGACTTCACTTAATGTTCTGAGCCTAACATCAACAGATGTTAGTTCCTTACACTCTGCTCCCCAGGATAGGAAATGAGCTGCATGGTGCTACTGAGAAAGGAGGGAAGTGTCAGAGCCCCATACTCTATGTGCTTGCTGGGACGGATGGCTGGTGGACAGGAAGCAAGATCTCTGTGGACACAGCTCTGTGCACAGGGAATATCAATTAGCTCAAATACCCTCAAACACTTGAAACTTTAGGGTAGAAAATCAAAATAGTCTGGAATATGCTTATAACTAGGTGAGAAATGTTCAATCCAACAAGACATTTCTTGAATGCTCAATCCATCTGGGGCCCAGAGCCAGGGAAGACGAGAATTATGACATCCTGAGACAGGAAACTGGCCAAGCGCAAATGCTTCATGAGCAATGGTGCGACACCTGGGCAAAGAGAGTGAGAAGAGAAGAGAAACAGAAAAGAGATGATAGCGTATGGGTGTCTGCTCCCTTCCTTCATATGGCCTCATTAACAGTTTGTATCAGCTGCTTTCTGGGTAATTGAGTTTGATGGCTCAGTCCAGAGTTGATTGACATGTGAGTTGAGATGTGCTCCCAGGGGGAATCTGGAACTTGATTTAATCACAGTGAGCTTTTTTACGTAGTAGTTTATGAACTGCAGATAACTCAGATAACCTCAGTAACAGGTTTATTTTGGGAATGTGAAGTTTGCTATTGGAACAGGGGTGGCAAGTATAAGAAGGGGCTTGGGCTCAGGACTCTCACACTTGGCTGCAAGTCCAGTCTTGCTCTTTATTGCCCACAGAACTTTAGACAAGCACCTTAGGACTTTTAAGACAGGGCTTGTGGCAGAGTTTTAGAATGTCCCTCGAGATTTCTGTCCCTGGTGTGCATGCCCTGAGAGTGGTAGGACCTGTAAATATGGTGGGGCACCATGCCTGTGATTACCTTACTTTGTATGGTAGAGGTGAGGGGATTTTGCAGAACTAGTCAAGGTACAAAATCAGTTGATATTGAGTTAATAAAAGGGAGATGATCCTGGGTGGGCCTGACCTAAACAGGCAAGCTTTTGAAAAGAGGGTCTAGAGGTCAGAGACAGAGGTCAGGAAGACTCTCCTGATGTCCTTGAAGAAGCAAACTGCCATGTTGTAGAGAAGACCACAGGCTAAAGAATGGCTCTAGTTGACAGTCAACAAAAACGTAGGGCCCGCAGTGCAACAACCACAGGGAATGTTGGCTAACATTTCCTGGGCAGGCTATTGGAAGGTGGGCGGCAACAGCAGTGGACTTCAAAGAGCACATGGATGAGATGAGGTCACAGCCCAGCTGACACCCTCACTGCAGCCTGGGAAGCCCTAAGCTGAGGACCCAGCAAGGCCATGCAGGACTCCTGACCCACGGAAAGATGTTGATTTCAGCTGCTAAATTTGTGGTAATTTGTTATACAGCAGTTGAAAACTAACTCAGAACTTGCATGGTTTGTAGTGTTGTGAGGATTAGGAAAAAGGTATGTAAAAGCAGCTGGCATGTTGGAAACTACTAGTAAATGGTAGCTTTTAGTCACCTAATCCGCAATTATACCATTCTTATTTTAGGGAAAATAAATATCACTTTTTTGAATGGATCTTGTATAATACAAAGAATTGTTGAGAGGGTTGAATAAAATGATGTATGTAACATGCTCTAGGGCACAGTCTGGCACACATTGGACAGCAAGTGATGATGACGATGACGATGATGACAATGGTAACTTACAATGCTGATGATTTTTTATCCTGGTGAAAATTGGGCATATTTCTCAATAGGACACAGATTTTTTCCTTAAAACCACTTTTGACTTGCTCAAAAGTAGCTTTTCTTTCTGAAATATTAGAGACCGTTACTGAATCATACACTAAGTAGACATGGACCTTAGGTATAATCTGGTCCAACTTCTTCAGTTTACAAATGAAAACAAAACAACAAAAAACTTGAACCTGAAGTAGGATTGTTCAATGCCAAAAAAGAAAATTAATGGTAGAATCAGGAATAGAATTCAGGTATCTTGATACCAAAGCTATTTCCACAGAACCATATATTGATTTCACTTCAGAAATTTTCCCTCTGAGTAAGACTCAGTGCCATCACAGTTCACAAAGTACTCCCTTATAAAATTCACCCTGCACATAATTTATCAGTCATGAACATTTATTCCCAGCTGCCTCTCCTGAACAATTTATTTTTTATCTTAATTCATTAAATTAATATTTACTGAGGACCTACTTTGTGCTACATTTGGAATCAAGCTTGTTAACCTTGCAGCCCCAACTCACTCTAAAATTCTACTCCAAGTTCATTGTAAGCCTATTTGTTGTAATAATCCTGTAAGTAGATGCTGCTGTGACTATTTTATGGGTGAAGAAGTTGAGACATGCAGAGGTTCAGGGGTATAGCCAAACAACTAGTAAGTGATGGGGTGGGAATCTGGCTACTGCTTTAAGCTTCTTTCTACTTTTAATTAGACTGCTTCTCTGAAGATAGTTTGGCATAGTAGTAGTAGTAGTAGTAGTAGTAGTAGGAGTAGTAGTAGTAGTAATAATAATAAAGTCAAGAATCCATCTCTTCAGCCTCATCACTCATAGCCCTGCTGGATCTGGGCTGATGTGTCCTCCATCCTCAGGGCTGACAGCACAAAAGCTCCCAGCACTAAAGATGAAGGATGAGGAAGCAAATTTTACCTTCAGGAAAGTGGTCTTGTTGCAGTGGTCTTGTGGCTGTTTATCTTGTCTGGAGATGCCTCTGGTGTTTTCTCCTTTCCTTTCTGCCTGCAGCCTTGAAAAGGGAAATCTTACTTACCCCCACCCCCACCTCCCATCCCCCCGCTGGGGCTGAGATGGTCCTCACTGTGGGGCTGCCGCCATCCCAGCTGCTCTCAATTTCATATTGACATGGTGCCCCTGACTGTTTAGCTCCCTTCTTCTTGTAATTCTTCCTTTTCCTTGGCAGATGTCTCAGAAACTTGGTCAGACCCTGACAGTGGCCCAGATTCCAGTGATTGACACCCCACCTTCCCCAGTAATGACCCTGTCTCTCCAGGGCTCAGCCAGGATCTAACTGTAAGGAGGATCGAGCTCGTGAGCAGAGACAGGTATTTCTTTGTGGTTCCCTTATTTGTAGTGAGAACAAGAAATGAACCCCGAAGGGAAAGGCTACTGGAAATGGGGGAGAGACTTCCAGCTAGTGTGGAGTGCACAGCCCTGTGGTTTATAAACCTCTTTCTCCCACCACAGGGCCTGTCCTTGGGGGACACACCACATGCAAGTCCTGGATTTATGAATCCAGATATGCAGGAACAGGAAGAGGATAAGAGTGAGGACAATTGAAAGCTGTTGTCTGTTAAGTTGGTGTGGAAAACCTGTACTTTAAAAACTGCCATTGAGAAATGCAAAGGGACTGAGTGCTTTCTGTATTGAGAACAACAGAACATACCTCCATGAGTCCTAAGCAACGAAGACAGATCAGGCTGGAGGCAAAAGAAACCAGCCAACAAATAAAATAACTCAACCAAAAAGAGGTAGTTTGGGATCAACACTTAGACAAGGTTAACAGCAGAATCCAAGGGCAGTTGGATATCATCTCACTTTTCTGTATGTATTAGGTTTAAGTTAACTGTGGCAAATGGCAGTTTGTTAATTCCATTAGTTCTTTTGAAATAATCCCCATGTTGTTCTTTTTTTAAAAGTATATTTTATTGATTATGCTATTAGAGTTGTCCTATTTTTTTCTCCCCTTTATCCCCCTCCTCTCTGCATACCCCCTCCCACCAACATTCCTACCCTTAGTTCATATCCATGGGTTGTACATGTAAGTTCTTTGGCTTCTCCACTACTTATACTATTCTTAACCTCCCCCTGACTATTTTGTACCTACCATTTATGCTTCTTATTCCCTGTACCTTTTCCCCCATTCTCCTCCTTCCCTTTCCTACTGATAACACTCCATGTGATCTCCATTTCTGTGATTCTGTTCCTGTTCTAGTCGTTTGCTTAGTTTTTTTTTTTTCAGTTCAGTTGTTGATATTTGTGAGTTTGTTGTCATTTTACTGTTCCTATTTTTGATCTTCTTTTTCTTAGATAAGTCCCTTTAATATTTCATATAATAAGGGCTTGGTGATGATGAACTCCTTGAACTTGACCTTATCTGGGAAGCACTTTATCTGCCCTTCCATTCTAAATGATAGCTTTGCTGGATAGAGTAATCTTGGATGCAGGTCTTTGCCTTTCATGACTTGGAATACTTCTTTCCAGCCCCTTCTTGCCTTTAAGGTTTCTTTTGTGAAATCAGCTGATAGTCTTATGGGAATTTCTTTATAGGTAACTCTCTCCTTTTCTCTTGCTGCTTTTAAGATTCTCTCCTTATCTTTAATCTTGTGTAACTTAATTATGATGTGCCTTGGTGTGCTCCTCCTTGGATGCAATTTCTTTGGGACTCTCTGAGCTTTCTGGACCCCCTGGAAGTCTATTTCCTTTGCCAGATTGAGGAAGTTCTCCTTCATTATTTGTTCAAATAAGTTTTCAATTTCTTTCTCTTCCTCTTCTCCTTCTGGCACCCCTATGATTTGGATGTTGGAACATTTCAAGTTGTCTCAAAGGTTCCTAAGCTTCTTCTCATTTTTTTGAATCCTTGTTTCTTCATTCTGTTCTGGTTGAATGTTTATTTCTTCATTTTGTTCCAAATCATTGATTTCAGTCCTAGTGTCCTTCCCTTCACTGTTGGTTCCCTGTATATTTTTCTTTATTTCATTTTGCATAGCCTTTACTTTTTCCTCCATTTTGCAACCATACTCAACCATTTCTGTGAGCATCCTGATTAGTAGTGTTTGGAACTCTGCATCTGATAGGTTGGCTATCTCTTCATTGCTTAGTTCTATTTTTGGAGCTTTGATCTGTTCTTTCATCTGGGCCGTATTTCTTTGTCTAGGCATGCCTATTATGTTTTAAGGGGTGGAGCCTTAGGTATTGGCCAGGGCGGGGTAACCTACATGGCAGCGTTGTGGTACTGTATGTGGGGGAGAGGTCTGAGAGGGAACAATGCTGCTTTCTCAGTTCTTGGCGGGCTTTCAGTCACTTCCTCTGCTACCCACAAGGAAATTGGGCTCTTCTGGTGCTGATTTCCAGGTGGGTGGGTTTATGTACATTCTAGGGCCCTGTGGGTTTCTCTAACAAACTCTCCTACAAGGCTGGGAGTCTCTCCCAATGCTGCAAGCACTACAGGATTTTTCAGTCAGAGATTTTGAGGCTTTAATTCCCCATGCTAGAACCCTGAGTCTGCAGTCTGTCTTGCTCCCCAGTTGTTCCTCCTGGTTTATCCACATGCAAATGTGGGACCACCCACTTCACCAGCCACTGCTGCCTCACCCTCCTGGTTCTCTACTGCCTTGTCCAGGGTCCTCTCTGCCCTGGCTGCCCATCTCCACTCCTCCTACCAGTCTGGATGAATGTTTCTTCTTTAACTCCTTGGTTATCAGACTTCCATACAATTTGATTTTCCGGCAATTCTGGTTGTTTTTTGTTTTTAAATTTGTTGTTGTCCTTCTTTTGGTTATGTGAGGAGGCAAAGTGTATCTACCTATGCCTACATCTTGGCTGGAAGTCCCATGTTGTTTTACAAACCCTGTGTTGGAAGAACCTGTGAGGATCATCACATTGATGTACCCACCAAGCACTGTCTGTAGACCGACCTGTACACAGTGTAAGAGGGTGCTGCTATGATCTGTACAACACAAAATTAACTTTAAAGTGTTAGAAAAGCTGTTGTAGTTTCTCAAAAGTATTTTTAAAATAAATGATGCGGTTACTCTTAATAGAATCTATAAAGTTTTTTGATGTGGCACATCTCATACTTGAACAGGTAGGGAGCCATTGTCTCACAGGGTTAGTTGAGGAGGTTCACTTGAACCTGGTGGATTGCCATTTGGGCAGCTATCACCACTGGTAACCCATGCTGAGGACAAGCTAAGCCACCCCTTGAGTTTGCATCTACTGTACACTCAACAGTTCCTTGTCAACTGGCACAACCACAGAATAGGCTCCCCCATGGCATCTGCTAAGTCTGAGCCCCCCTCCCAGGCCTAGGAATTACCAAGATAAGCCATAAAAAGCATATTTTTAAAAATTCTCACCTGAGGATATGTTTTTTTATTGATTTCAGAGAGAGAGGAAGTGAGAGAGACACAGAGAGAGAGAGAGAGAGAGGGGAACATCAATGAGAGAAAAAAATCAATGTGAGAGAGGAATATCAATTGGTTTGATGTGAGAGAAAAACAGTGATTGGTTGCCTCTAGTATGCGCCCCAATGGGGATCAAACCTGCAACCTTTTGGTGTATGGGATGACAGTCCAGCCAACAGAACCACCCACCTAGGACAGCATAATTTTTAAATGATGTAATTACAATGAATTTATAAAATTTGTTATACAAATAAATAGAACTGTATTTCTATGCTAATGTTTAATAGATTTGTTCCCTATGATATTTGTGAGAAGTAAACAGTAAAAAACAACAAACATATTAACATTGAGCCTAAATAG
Source organism: Macrotus californicus (assembly GCA_007922815.1). NCBI lineage: Eukaryota > Metazoa > Chordata > Mammalia > Chiroptera > Phyllostomidae > Macrotus > Macrotus californicus. Next base: position 10,547 of record VMDR010016093.1, on the reverse strand, counting down.
TCTTGGGACTAGAGCCAGTGCTAGCCTGAAGCAGGTGGGGCCTTTTAAGGTGTGAGCTGGCCTGGATGGGGGATAGCTGGGACCACCAATAAGTTGTTTTTGTTTTTGATCATCACAGACCAAACACAAATGTGAGAGAAAGCAGAGTTTGTCATCCTCAAAATCCTTTTGAGCTATTGAATATTTTAAACTGGTTAGTTTTAAGAAACAAAGTTTCAGGAAGAACCCCTGACCATCCTCCTTACTGCTGTGTCCCATTGTTAAAGATGGCCCAGCAAACATTTATCTACCAGACATTTGCCTTCTGACTGTATGTAAGTTACCTTCATGCCCTTTGAAGCCCCAAACTACAAACCCCCCTTCCCTTTAGCTCAGAATGGCATGTAAGCCTCAAATGCCTGATTTCTTCTCAGGTCCCATATCTCATGGAGCCCCACATGTACATATGCATATGTAATAAATTCAATCACTTCTTTCCATCAGTCTGTCTCATATCAGTTTGATTACTAGACCAGTCAGAAAAACTTAGAAAAGGAGAAGGAAAATTTTTTTGTCCTACACAAATGATTAATTCCTTATGATTTCTGCTCCCAAGCTGTTTTTCCTACTCCACTATGGTCCATGAATCTGAGCAGGCCCTTGACCTTTAATGAGATTCTCTCAGTTTTGCCCTGTGCTTGAAGTCTAAGCTTTTGGATAGACTTGGCCTATGTGAGGCATTTCACTAAATAAACTGTTACTGAGTGTCTCTTGGTCAGGGCAGTTGGAAATCATGAGGAAGCCACTAATATTCTGGGCCTTTCCTGCCCATGCTTTGTTGGTATCTCCTCCTCGTGCCTTCGGGCCTCCTGTGCCCTCTCATCATCTTCTCATCCTGCCGTAACATCTTCCACCGACAGTGCTCAATGAGTAAAAGAACTAGGAGTTCATTCTCCATGTTTTCTATCTCAAGGGTGTTTAATTTTTAAATCTTTTCTATTACCCTAGACCAAAATGTTCTTTAAAATAGTTCTAGGCTCAGTGATGCTGTTAGGAGAGAGAGCATAAACACCGTAAATCTCACAATTACGAACTTTTTCTATGTGTCCAGTGTACAAAATTCAAGTGAATAACAATGAAGATTATATTTTGTGGGTATTACTCTGTCTTGAATATGTGAACTGAAGGCTTTGTTTGGGTCTCAAGCCTATCCACAGTGATGCCCTCAGCTGGCAATGTCTTGGACACTTGTCTGGGCCCTCCTACTTATGGCAGCTCCACAGACATTTGGACCAGCCCTGTGATTCCTGTGACTGCAAGATGCACATCTATACCAACCATCAGGGAACTTGGGAAAAAAAGTTATTACTCACATATCCTGGAGGGTACAGGGCATGCCTAGGACCACAGCCACGTCACAGGTAGAAAGAGAGAGAGGTAGCACAGGCCTGAGTTTCTGCTTTTGTTAGAATTAAACATGGGGTACCAAGGGTTTTGCAGGTTCACTCTTCATTGGTGACTTTAAAGCATAAGAGCCAAAATTAAAGCACAGGAGGGGACAAGCAGGGTCACTCAAATGGTCGATTATCCAGGTCAGCCAGGGCTTTCCGAAAGGGAAACTGCATGGATAGGGTGGCCTGGCTTTTTAGCTAGTTGTGTAGTGGGCAATATATTTATTAGAGATGGATCTTTTTGAAGTGGATGCCTCAGTAATCAAAAGCTTAATATGAGGCACTTACACCACAAACACAAAAGCTAATTGTCAGGCACTCACATTACACAACATTCACCTCCTTTCATCATGGCTGTGATCCTACAAGGCAGGAATTAGTTCCATTTTATGGAAAAGGAAGTGAGGCCTTCAGAGGTTAAATAATGTGCTCCAAATAACTCCAGGACTGGAGACTGCAGCTGCCCCACCCTGCACTTCTAATCCTCTTTTCTATGTAGCATTGATCACTTCCTCATTATTTTTGTAGCTTTCTTATTTATGAGGTTTATTAAATATAGTCTGTCTCCCTGCCTCTTCTCCACCTCTCCTTAAGAATCCACCTGCCCTACAATGGCAAAGATGTTTGTTGGTTACACTCATTGGGTTATCCCAACATCATAGAGGAGTGCCTGCCACTCAGGAGAAACTGAATAAACATTTGTTAAATGAATGAACAAAAGTAACCAAGGCAATATTTCCAACTAGGCATTCCACTCAAACCTGAGCATCAGTTTAGGTATTGCCCAAAGCCATCTTTTATTTTTTTTCTAAAAAATATAAAGACATTTTGTGGGTACTCTAAGAAAATAGTGTGTGGAGATTTTATGTAGACAAAGGAAGTCATGTGGCTTTTATCTGAACCAGCTCACTGGGCAGCTTTGGATTTCTTTTTACCCACCTGATGCACAGGCATGTTCAGTTGCTGATAGATGCAGAAATTCATATTCATTACAAGAGTTGAACTACTCAAATACCATTATGGAATGCATTGCATTAATGCCACTACCTAGGGAATCACACCAATGTAATCTTCAACACACATATATGAACATTCCTCCTTTTTGGTTATTGGATTTTCCATATTGCTTCTGGCTTCTTCTCCCAGTCACATCTGTAAACACTCATGCATCCTTCACCCCTTCTCCAGCCATCTCTGCCAACTCCTTCCAAAATGAACCTGACTCTGTGATTTGAACATGTTTATTTGTGTGTATGTCTACTGCCTTTTTTCTTTTCTTTTTTCCAAAAGAAATGAACAATTTATTTTTTTAAAGTATAGTTTATTGATTATGCTATTACAGTTGTCCCAATTTTTTCTCTCCTTTATCCCTCTCCTCTCTGCACCACCCCTCTCACCCTTCAGCATTTCCGCCCCCTGACCCATAGATCATATCCATGGGTTGTACATGTAAGTTCTCTGGCTTCTCCATTTCCCATACTATTCTTAACCTTCCCTTGACTATTTTGTTCCTACCTATACTGCTCCTTATTCCCTGTACCTTTTCCATTGTCCCCTTCTCCCTCCCCACTGACAACCCTCCATCCAATCTCTATTTCTTTGATTCTCTTCCTGTTCTAGTTGTTTGTTTAGTTTTTGTTTTTTAGGTTGTTGTTGATAGTTGTGGGTTTGTTGTCATTTTATTGTTCATAGGTTTTGATCTTCTATTCCTTAGATAAGTTCTTTTAACATTTCATATAATAAGGGCTTGGTGATGATGAACTTTAACTTGACTTTATCTGGGACGTACTTTATATGCCCTTCCATTCTAAATGACAGCTTTGCTGGATAGAGTAATCTTGGATGTAGGTTCTTGTCTTTCATGACTTGGAATACTTCTTTCCAGCCTCTTCGTGCCTTTAAGTTTTCTTTTGTGAAATCAGCTAATAGTCTTATGGGAATTTCTTTATAGGTAACTCTCTCCTTTTCTCTTGCTGCTTTTAAGATTCTCTCCTTATCTTTAATGTTGTGTAACTTAATTATGATGTACCTTGGTGTGCTCCTCCTTGGGTCCAATTTCTTTGTGACTCTCTGAGCTTCCTGGACTTCCTGGAAGTCTATTTCCTTCACCAGATTGGGGAAATTTTCCTTCATTATTTGTTCAAGTAAGTTTTCAATTTCTTGCTCTTCCTCTTCTCTTTCCAGCACTCCCGTGACTAGAATGTTGGAATGTTTAAAGTTGTCTCAGAGGTTCCTGAGCCTCTCCTCATTTTTTGAATCCTTGTTTCTTCATTCTGTTCCAGTTGGATGCTTATTTTTTCCTTTTGTTCCAAATCATTGATCTGAGTCCCTGTTTCCTTCCCTTCACTGTTGGTTCCTTGTATATTTTCCTTTATTTCACTTCATGTAGCCTTTATTTCTTCCTTCATTTTGTGACTGAGCTCAACCAATTCTGTGAGCATCCCGATTACCAGTGTTTTGAACTCTGCATCTGATAGGTTGGCTATCTCCTTGTTGCTTAGTTCTTTTTCTGGAGTTGTGATCTGTTCATTCATTTGGGCCATATTTTTTTGTCAGGATGCACCTGTTATGTGTAAGGGAAGACCTTAGGTATTCACTAGGGTGGGGCAACCCTTTTTGCTGCATTGTGGCGCTGTCTGTGAGGGGTCAGAAAAAGAACAATGCCACTTGCTCTGTTCTCGTCCTACTTTCCATCACTTCCCTTGCTTCCCACAAGTGGTTTGTGCCCTTTAGGTGCTGATTTGCAGGCGGGTGGATTTTTGCTTGTTTTAGGACTCTGTGGGTCTCTCCAGTGTACTCTTCTGTGAGGCTGGGAGTTTTTCCTGTCACCACAATCCCCACAGATCTTTTCCTCAAACTTTGGTTTTGAGTCTTTAGTTTCCCACGCTGAAACCCAAGGTTTCACAGTCCATCTCACTCCCCAACTGTTCCCCCAGGCTGTCTGTGCGGGTGTGTGGGATTGCCTGTGCAGTCCTCCAGCCGCCACCTTACCATGTCCTCTCTGTCCCACTGCCTGTCTCCATCCCTCCTACCATCTGGATAAATATTTCTTCAACTCTTTGGTTGTTGGACTTCTATGCAAGTATTTTCTCTGGCAGTTCTGATTGTTCTTTGTTTTTAAATTGGTTGTTTTCCTTTTTTTGGTTGTGTGAGGAAGCAAAGCATTTCTGCCTATGCCTCCATCTTGGTCCCTTCCTGCCTTTTTTCTCTACGCTCCTTGTATGGGATTATTCTAGAATTTTTCTAGATCTCTGCCTGTAGGATTCTTTCTGCTTCAATGCTGTCTTACATATTTATTCCTTCTACTCATATAGTGGTTTGTTGGTCTCAAAAGGTCCACATGCTTTCTTTTTACAACCCTCCCACCAGCCATGAGGTTGGCAACCTAGGCATAATTATTGGCGATATTTTACAAATGAGTAGCCTGAGACTCAGAGGAGGCTAAGTATCTTTTCTAAGGTAACAAGCTGTTAAGAGACAGCGGTGGGATTAGACCCAGGTCTGCTGAGGCTGTGCCCTCAGCTTTTCTCACTATGTCAGCCTGGTCTGGATTGCTATTGGCCATGTTTCAAACACAGTGCCATGTATTAGGTGCTGAGTAAATGCTATTTAAGGCTGATGTTCCCTGAAAGTGAATGAAGTAATTGTCCAGGTGAACAGTGTAAAAACAGTTGAGCTAAGGTGACCAAAAAAATAATAATCCAAGGCAATCAGAAAGGCTTGAGGGTATCCTGTGAAACATGGGAAAAGGAGAGAAGATAAATTCTGAGGGTGAATGACCAGGGACAGACTGGTAAAGAAAAAAAAAGGCTTACACTGCTATGGTGTTTCTCACTTTTAAATAAATGATCTCCTTTGTTGAACATGTCAGAAAGAGTCTGAGGCTCTGCTAGAAATAAATAATAAAGATTTATTCAAGGGCGTTAGGGTTTGGAAACCAGAAACATAACTAGGCAATCAATACCCAGACTGTTCTAATACCCAGACTGGATTCTTATAGTAAAAAGTGCATTTTTGAGAAGAATAAGTCCTGCTTTCTTAGCTTCTGGATTGACCTGAGATGGTCTTCCTCTAGATGACCAGTGGTCTGAATACAGAATGTCAGGTGGTCTGGATACATAAACATTCTTCAGTCATTCAGGGGGAATCGGAGGGTTATCTGGAGATTTGACGTATAGCCACGCATTGGCATAGGACTGGAAAGTTCAAAAGTTTGCGTTCCAGGCTAGTTACAAGACGAATAGAATCATTTCCTCATATCTGAATCCACTTGATTTTAGTAATTTAGCAGCTTGACTATAATGACTTCATTTTATTTCTTTACTCTATTTCTCACCTTTATTCCTCAGACAAAACTTGTGAGGTAGGTGCCACTAGAATCTGTACTTAATTGATAAAGATATTGCAGATCAGAGAGTTTAGTGCATTTTTTTTCCTGCAACACCATTCAACTAGTAATTAGTAGAACTGGGATTTAAAGCAGCATTTCCTACTCTAAAGACAATTCTTTTAAGGGCAAGGCCTAGATTGATTTTCCCCCTGAGAATGCAAAGCAAATCTAGGTCTCTGACTTGTATCTTTTACAGTGAAAATGGCCACCCTATTGTATTCTCCTTTTTTATAGTCAACTCTAGAGGGACATAGTAGCACATATGACAAATGAGTTTAAACCTCTTCTCTGCCACTTACCAGCTGTGTGAATTTAAGTAAGTTACTTCCCCTCTCTGGGCCTTAGTTTTTTCATCTGTAGAATGGGGACAATAATATCTCTGGCACAAAGAGGATCAAGTGAAATGTATATAAAGTGCTCAGCACAGAGTCTGGCACCTAGAAAACCCTCATTAAATGTCAGTTGTCATTGTGTTGTATAATAATGCATTTGTCTAGTGTTTGTCTGAGGCTCCTGGGACAGAACTGCTAAGTTCTTGGAATTTTCTGGATTTTAGGAGCATCTTTAGTGAACCCTTGGATCACGCCTGAATTTATGATAATGAAGTGACTCAGAGTGGGGCCTGACCTCCCCACCTCTGAGAGGGGGCTAGAGATTGAGTTCACCCACTGGCCAATGATTTAATCAATCATGCTTATGTAACGAAACCCTAATAGATAGAATTTCTGGACATCTGAAGCTGCCCTGAGGTTAGTGAACACACTGATGTGTCAGGAAGCTGATGAGGCCTCTTGATTCCACAAGGAGAGGCCATGGAAGTTCCGCATTCAGGACCCTCCCAGACCTCATGCTATGGGTCATTTGGCCATTCCTGATTTGTATCTTTTATAATAAAAATTTAATAGTAAGTATAGCATTTTTTTGAGTTCTGAGAATCATTCTAGTGAATTATCCAATATGAGAGGGCACGGAAACCCAAATTTATAGCCAGTTGGTCATACGTGCCTAGGGATCCCCAAACTTGTAGCTCTTACCTGAAGTGAGGGCAGCCTTGTTGGAGACTGTGCCCCTCACTTGTGGGGTACGGGTCACTCCATGTGTTAACAGCAGAACTGAATTGCTGTGTTACACATTCTTACCATTGGATGGGGCAGCGCCTGATTGTCAGGAAACATTAGACAGTCACAGAAAAAGAAACGCCTCCCAGAGGGCCAGATTCTGGGTCAGAGGGGCTGGAAAAAAGACCATGTTCAGTCAGAAACTCAAATCCCACAGCATCAAGTCCTTGGTGTTCTCTAGACTATGAAAGAAAGTCTCTTCAAGTACATTTCCATGAATGGAGATGAGAGGAGGGGCCAAGAGGGGGTAAGGGGTAACAGACTCGGTACCATATACCAGTGTAATTCTCCATTTTGTTTGTGTGCAACTTTTACATATTCTGAGGACACACTTACTTTTTTTCCCCTAGGATTAAAATAATACAATAACAACTACAACAACAACAATAAAAATAATAAATATTCCAGACAATCCTGTCAAGGGCTTGTTGAAAACTGACCCTATTTTGAACAATCCTTATTTTTCCTGGACATTTCCTTCTGAGCTCTCTCATCTCAAAAACAGATCCTTTCCTGGTGGCAAGCTCCATTTCCTGGATGCCTGCCAAATGCTCCCAGCTGTGCACAGTTTCCAGTCAAGTCTACTTTAGAGGCCTTGATCCTGCCCTTGTGGTCCATAGGATGCTGTCTGTGTTAGCGCAAGGTGACACTGTGAGCCTGGCTTCCTCCCCACAGCAGTATCCTTTTCACTTACTTGTTCTTTTCACAGAGCTTCAGATCTGCCCTCCAGAGCTTTTCAAAGCCTTCCTCTGTTTCCTGCCAAGACTTCTGTCTTTCCTCTCAATTCTGTCTTGAGATGTAGAACTTCTCTGAAGTCTCTTTATGGAGATTGTTGCACCAGAGTGTTCCCATGACTTGTAGCAACTGAGCCGTTATTTCCTCTTCAGGGTTTGTCTTGGAGAACAAGGAACAACTGATGAGCCCATGAAGAAGAAGAAATCACTGCCAAATGGTGTTATTTACTTCTGCACTTCTCTAATAAAAAAGAGGTTTTCCTTAAAGACAATGATGTTATTAAAAACTGACAAAATGTGAATCCTAAAGCCAGTCTCAGTTTCCTGGCAGTTTATTTAGCTGCTAGGGGCTGGACAAAGGTGGTCAGATATGGGGATGCCAGATCTCTAGCCCTGGATACAGATGCCCCAGTTCTGTAGATGTCCCCAATCCTTAGGTGCATACTAACTTACCTGTTGTGACCAGAGCTTGCTTAGTGACAGCAGTACTTTATGGCAAAGACCAGAGCAATGACCAGTTAGTTCTAAAGGAAAGTTTACAATTCTCTGCTCAAATAATCACCCTTCAGAATCCCCTTGTCAAAGCAAAGATTTTTCTTTTTATCCTATATCCAACCTTTCCCTTGTAACTCAGTATGACTCACTGAACACACCTTTGAGTGAGTGAAGCAGCTTTCCCTTGTTTGGCAAGTAATCAATGTGGCTTTGTTTTTCTAGGGCTGGCTACCGTGGCAGTTTCAAAGCCGTCTCTGCTATTGAATGAGACATGTAACTTTAGGTAACCTTACCAAACCTCCTCCTCACAAAGAGAGTAATAATAGTTCTATCCTCAGAGAATAATTTGAGGATAAAATAAGATAATCCACACAAACACTTGACACAGTGCCTGGCACAAAGTAAGCATTTTATAACTGTTAAAGAGAAAAAATAAATAGACTGAAATCCCTACATGACAGTTTGAATTCCACACTTGGTTAGCTCTGGAATTAGCCAGTATATGATGCTTAGTTATCCACTGTGCCCTTTGATTCTCATAGCACCTTTCAGGAAATTCAGAGTGGGCACTATCACCATCATGTCACAGATGAGGAAAGGAAGGCAATGAGACCTGATGGGTCTTAACCTAGGAAGCCTCTTGGCTGGTGTTGCCAATGAAACACCATGGGACTTCACTTTCAGTCTACATTGGAAACTAGAGTCTGGAAAACTGCAGAGCTAAAGTGTGCGCACGAGTAGTACAGGGCTTCCCCAGCAGGCTTGGGTTGTGCAAACCCTGCTGGTTCCCAGGAGATAACTCTAAGCCTTTGGAATATCCTGCCCAATCAGTGTCTTTATTTGCCTGGGACATTGGGCCACACTAGAGTCTACGCTACAGAGAGATGTATGCTGGGACCTGGGCCATGCCGAAGAGGCTGGAATCTGAGTAGCTAAAGTTGGTCATGGAGTCACCCCATGCTTACATGATTGGTCCCTATAACATAAGACATCAAGGTCCCTAGACATCAAGGTTCATGTGAACGTGCCTAATTGACAACATTTTCTACATATGATGACACATCATTCCTGGGAAAATGAAGTGCTCTCTGTAGGACTCCAATGGATGTAGACAACAGGAAGCACCCTCCTGAAACTCCCCTGGGCCCTGCCCTCTGTATTTTTTATTCCTTTGTGATTTTAATCTGTATCCTTTCATTGTAATAAACCATAACCATGGTTCATTACATGGTTAATCAGCTTTTCTGATTTCTGGAGTCCTAGTGAATCATTGAATCTGAGGATAGTCTTGGGGCCCCTGACACAGTGGGGAACCAAGGATCTGAGGAACCAAGCCACCTCACAATGGGGAGGAAAGACTTGGCTTCCAGGACACTGTGTTTCTGTTCAGAACAACACCTCCTTCTGCTGTGCCAATCTCCTTCCCTCCTGCCCCTTCTCCCCTCTCCTCTGCCTCTCTCTCTGCCATACCCAGGCTGCCCCTGTTGCCCCAGTGTCAGGCTGGAAACCGCAAGTCTGACATGCAGCCCATTAGGGTGTCTTTCCTAAGAATGCCCACCTTTCCAAAACATATTATGCTAGGTTGAAAAGACAGAAAGCCTGCCTTTCTTCCAGCATATTTGGTTTCCCTTCAGAAAATGAACTGAATTAAATCTGGAAGACATATTGGGTTGTCCAAAAACTCTGTTTAGTCTTTTTGATAAAATAAAAGACACATTTTTCATTTGCACCAATAACTTTATTGAGTTGGCAATTTTGAGCATGCTGGCTATGTCCTGCATGGTATAATGTTGATTGTTTTCAGTTAATGTCTCAATTTCTTCACTATCAACTTCAACAGGTCTGCCCAACCAAGGGGCATTATCCAGTGAAAAATCCCCAGCACAAAATTTCGAAAACCACTTTTGACACATTTGATCAGTCACAGTACCTTCTCCATTCACTGCTCTTTTTTTTTTTGTTTCAGTTGCATTTTTACCTTTCTTGAAATAATAAAGTATAATATGCTGAAAATGTTGCACATTTTCTTCCATCTTCAATATTAAAATGGCTACACAAAAATTCACCAATTTTGATGCTTTTCTTTTAATACATGCTGATATGACAGCTGTCACGATATAATCTAACAAAACTGCTTCAAATGAAGTTAAAGATACTAAGTGCTACTAGAGTCATCTTATAGAAAGAAATTCTTTTAAATATATTTTATTGATTATACTATTATAGTTGTCCCATCTACCCCTCCCCCCACGCCCTGCACACCACTTCCCCCCCACCCCCCCTCTTTAGTTCATGTCCATGGGTCATATATATGAGTTCTTTGGCTTCTACATTGCCTATACTATTCTTAACCTCCCCCTGTCTATCTTCTACCTACCAT
>VMDR010016092.1:0-21550 GCA_007922815.1 Macrotus californicus | reverse complement strand
AGAGAAGTTTTAGGTTCACAACAAAATTGAGTGCAAAGCATAGTGAGTTCTCACATGTCCTGCCCCTACCCATGCACAGCTTCCCCTTCCATCAGCATCTTGAACCAGAGTGGCACACTTGTTATAGCCCAGGAACTTACTCTGACACATCACTATCGGCCAAAGACCACTTTTTACAAGGCTTTATTCTTGGTCGTGTACATTCTATGCATTTGGTAAGTGTGTAATGACCTATATGCACATTTACAGTGTCATGCAGAGCAGCTTTACTGCTTTAAATTTCTTCTGTGCCATGCCTAGTCCTTCCTTTCTCCACCCCCACCCCCCAGTCCCTGGAAACCACTTACTTTTCTTACTGTTTCCATAGTTTAGCCTTTTTAAGAATGTCATATAGTTGGAATCATACAGGATGTAGCATTTCCAGGTTGCCTTGTTTCCCTTAGTGACATGTATTAAAGTTTCCTCTGCGTCTTTTCATGGCTTGATAGCTCATCCCTTTTTAATGAAGAATAACATTCCATTGTCTGCTGGACTGCAGTTTATTTATTCATTCACCTACTGAAGGACATTTTGGTTGCTTCTAGGTCTGGCAATTATGAATAAAGATTCTGTAAACATTCATGTGTGAGTCAGCTCGTTTGGGTAAATAACAAGGAGCCTGATTGATGAATCACATGGTGAAAATATGTTTGGTCTTATAAGAAACTACCAACTGTGCTCTAAAATATCTGTGCCATTTTGCATTCCCAGTAAGAATAAATGAGGGTTCTTATGGCAAGCATTTGTTGTTTTCAGTGTTTTTGATGTTTGCGAGTTCTCAGTGATTTTTGAAATTATAAAGGGGTTTTGAGACCAGCAGCTTTGAGAAACAGGAGCCTAGAAGATGCCAAGCATAAAGATGGAAGGAACTTGAACCCTCAATTAGTTAATCAAGCCAAGCAGCCTTTCCAGTCCAGAAAAGTCAAGATTCGGTCTTACTTAATCTAGTATATTTTAGGTCTCTTTGTTAAAGACCTTTGCTAGCTGACTCTCACAGACATGTTAGAGTGGGACTCTTCACGTCTCGGTTCCAACTGAAGCACCAACATGATAGATAATGATAACAAAATGTGATGTGAGACAAATCTGAGCAGGAAGACTTTGGTAAAGAAAATCTCCAAGAACCAGTTCCTAGAATTGGTAGCTCAAGGATGTAAAAAGTGCTGAGTGTACAAAAACAGAGTAAAAAATGATACATTTATTTGGAGAGAGGTATTTTGTGTGTGTGTGTGTGTGTGTGTGTGTGTGTGTGTGTGTGTGTGTGTCTGTGTGGTCTAAGAATGTGTTGCTTGTTTTTGGGAGAAGGAGGCAGGGGATTATTTATTCTAACCCAAGTTTAGTGAAAGAAGAGGACACTTGGGAGGCTTTGAATTGCCTTCCCTTAAGTTATGAGACAGAGGACTGGTGCCTTACTCATGTCTGAGAAAGTGAAACTGTGGGTTGGGGTCTGATTCCTCCTCAGAAAGTCTTGTGGGAGAGACAAGGGCTGATTAGTTGCTTTGGTGGTGGTTGTGGCTGCTTTGGGGTCAGCCTGCCTCTCAGACATTGTTGGGTGGTGCGGGGAGGGGGGAGCTTCAGGAGTCTCTCAAATGGACCCAAGGTGGCCTACATGAGAGCAATCCGATATGAGCTGTGTCTGTCCCGTGGACCTCCTGGCGTGGGGAGGAGTCCCAGCAGAAGGAGCCTGGAGGTGTACCTGAGAAAGGAGTCGTCATTGCCCATCTGGGAGAGATACCCATCCTCTGTGGGTAAGGAGACCGCAGGAGGGAGAGACATAGTGGTAAGTATTGAGGGGCACACTAAAGCCTAACCACTAGAGAAAAGAGAAACTTTAGTCACCTGCTGGGACCATGGAGAATGAGGCCAGGTCATGTTAAGTTCATCCTTTGAAGTCCCCTTTCCCTTCTTCCTCCCTCTGAACCAGCTCAAGAAACCCAGGAGCCTACTATCAGGCTGGGGAATCAATGCAAGCAAATAGAGAAGAGGCCAAAAACACATGCCTTTGTCATTGCAGACTTCTAGCCTGAAGCTGCAGCTGCGGAAATGAACATAAGGTCAAGTTTGGTGTTTTAATTACTGTGTGAGACTTGACATTTAACATTTGTACTGAAACTTTTTTTGGTGACTTAAACTCATCGTATGACCATAACTGAAGACTGAATTAATACAAAAGCCTTGAACTTGCTATAGAGTTTATCCTGGTGCAGGAGATTGCCCGACTGAATCTGTTTTAAAGAGATGTTGGGACCCCAAAGCAAAGTTGCATTTTAATCATGTCATGTACTATGTGTGCATTTCCAATATACCCAATATCAAAATAGTCTGTTTTGTGTTTCTACATTTTGACTTTTCAGGTTTTCTTGGAGAAGGTACATTCCTAACAATAAAGAGTAAAGGAAATAGGTCAAGTGATTTGCAGGTTTGTGGGAAAGGTAGTGAATTTAATTTGGAAGTGTTTGCTTTGAAGTATTAGACTAGTAAATAGGTGGATTTGATGATTTGTATATAAAGTCTTAGAAAGGTTTTGAACAGATAGTAAGGATTATTTGTTAGCTATTACAATAAACATCATTTTGTATTTAACTATTGGACACAAAGCTGTTCATTTCCGCATCCTTAGACCTGACGGCCATATCCAATGCTTTACAGCAGAACGAAGTAAGTGAACAAAAACCACAGATTTCCCACGGCAGCATAGACAGTGTATTTCCTCATTTCTCCCCTTCCCACCAGGATGTGAAGCGTTAGATTACGGATCCTTGAGACTGCAAACCCTGACTGTTTCTGAGTGCTACACATGCCGGTCTCTGCTCAGACACTACCAGTTAGTTGAGCTTTGTTCCCAGGAAATTATAATCCAGTTCAGTTTATATTATGTATACTTTGGTGTCAGTGACATTATCTACATGTTAACTTCATCAATTTAATATATTTTGACTATGGTGGTTCTTTAAGTTAGAGAAAATTTAAATGTTTTAAAAGCTTTGTTGTGTTGTCCAATTCTTTTGCTGAATACTAAAACACGCAAAATGCATTCGAAGCCCACCGCTGAATGAAAGTGTAGTGATCTCCACTTTGTTTATGTTAATTTTGCTTTATTTTCCACTAAGCATTTTCACATTTTGATTGAATTCTTTAAAAAAAAAGTTTTGTAGAAATGAAAAGCAATTACTTTTGATGAAATATTATTTTTATTTGAAAATTTTTTGTACAGTAATTTGAAGTACGCAGTAATTCTTCAATGACTATTGTAAAGCTAGCTGCAGTGTTGAAGCTTTAAATCTTGAAAAAAATAGCATTTTCTTTTGGCTTAATTGATCCTTACTACTTTATAAAATTACTGCATATTTATTCATCACTAATCTTTCACTATGAACAATCCATAAGGAAAAATAAAGTGTCTTTTTTTCTTTTCTCTTTTGATACGCAGTAGTTTGACTGAAGTTCCCAGAAACACAGAAGGTTAGGGTGCTTTGTTAAGTCACTCACCGGCTTGATAACTGCCTACGATGTGCCGACCAGGTGCTGGGTGCTCGTTAAGGCACGGGGCATATTAAAAGCAACAACAACAAACCACCTTCCTTGGACTTCATGTTCTTTCAGGGTAAATAGATAACCACATAAATGCACAAATCAATAATATGACTTCTAAGAGTGGTAAAGCTGTGAAGAAAATAAAATAAGGCAACGGGACAGAGAGCAGCTCTTCTGTTATTAAAATGACTATTTCTGTTCATTTCATTTGGAAAAAACTTTGATCTCATTTTGTTGTCCCTTGTTTTGCTAACGTTTACTGAGTGTGCAATCTGTGCTCGGCAGTCCGTCAGCAGTTACAATAAGTATGTTATCTCATTTAATTCTCACATGCCCCAATCAGTGGGTGCTATTAATGTCTGTGCTTCACACGAGAAGATGCTTAAGCTTAGAAAGATTTATTGCCTTTCTTCAGGACATGAGCATTGTAAAAGGCGCAACTGGAATTCAGATATAAGTCGCCGTGACTCCAGACGGTGCCTGCTGTCCAACGTGGTAGCCGTTTCATACACAGGACCTTTCACCCTCAGAAATGCTCTGTTCACTCACCAGTGTGTCGTTGCTTTTCCTTGTAGGGTAAGGCCTAGGAGATTGATGTCTTTGTTTTGTTTGCTGCTGCATCCCTAGAACCTGGCGCGAAGTTTGGCATAGCCAAGGTCCTCAAGTAAATATTTTTTTTGCAAATGTATTAGGTTCCTGAAATTGCCTTTAAGAATTGTCACCAACTGGGTGGCTTTAAACAACAGAAATGAATTTGTTCACAGTATTGGAAGCCAGAAGCCTGAAATCGAGGTGTCGGCAGGTGGTACGTCCTCCGAAAGGCCTGGGAGGAGCCTTCCCTGCCTCTTCCAGCTTTTGTTGACCTCAGGCATTCCTTGCCTTGTGGTTGCCAAGCCCCAGTCTCTGCCTCGGTCTTCAATGACCTTCTCCTTTATCCCCGCATCTTCTCTCTGTGTCTCTTGTAAGGACACTTGCCATTAGATTTAAGGCCCAACCCAGATAATCTCAGATGATCTCACCTTGAGATCCTTAATTTAAATTACATCTGCAAAAAGCTTTTTCAAAAAAGGTCATGTTCACAGGTTGGGTGATGGGAGCTTGGACATGGACCTGTATATTTCAGGGGCACCATTCAACCTACCACAGTGAGCACGCTTGAAAGATACATGAGTGAACAAATTAACTAGCTCCTTGGTCATCTGTGCTGTCTGCCATTTTTTTCTTCTGCTCTGGCTGTCTGGGGTGATGTTTCCTGTCACTGCTGATGTCGCAAGTGATAGCTCTTAACTTCAGTGACCACTTGGGCAGGGCAGTCAGCAGGGAAAGTAAGAGACACTAAGGTTACATGTTTCTGAAGGTGGAGTCCTTAATGGCTATGCCCAGGTCGCTGTGTCCGGGCACTGCTAAAGCTGCAGTGCCTCGTCTCTTAGTAGATGTCCCGCATGGTGGCTTGATCTCTTCTCTAACTACTGACACAGGAATTACCTTTGGGCCTCATCATTTCAAGGAAAGAGCTGGGGCCTGGAGGACTGAGTGACAAAAAACGATGTTGTGTTCAAAACCACCTCTGCTACCCATCTTTGAAAAAAAACTTGTATTCCTGCAGTCTTTCCCCCCAAAGGAGAACTTTTAACCCAGGAATGCCTTGGTACTTTGTGTAAATAAATCTTTATTGAATCTGTCTCTATTCTCCAGACATGACCTGGAGTCTAGGCTGAATCATTTATTACTGACTTCCCAGCATTATATAACTTTATTACTTATATTCACTAGGGTGAGAGGAATAAAGACTCAGGAAGCAGAAATACATGAGCTACAACAGTTTGTTTACAAGAGGGGCATCCTTGACTTACTGTTCTTTCTTCTCCTGTGTCTGTGGGGATGAATCTAAGGCGTGGGCCCTCGTATACCGTCGCAGTGATGCTGTCCTTGTAAAACACAGGGCTCATCGAGGACACAGACCCTGTCATGCCTCCTTCAGTCCTCAACCTGCTTGCTTTGCCTCCTGCTTTCTAGTTGATAATCAAAGGGAAGATTTCAGATCTCTCTCCCAATTTGAAGCCATTTTTTAAATGTCCATGCCACATATAACTCCAACTTTGAAGCCTGAGGCCTGTAAAGTGGTTACTTTCTTAGTACTAACTTTTGAGAGAAAACCCCAATCACAGGGAGACTCGGAACACGACATAATTGAAGCTCAGCTAGTTTCTCTGAGGCCACAGCTTTGTTTTTGGAGAGAAACCTATGGCTCCTGATGACCACTGGGGGTCCCCAGCAGACTTTTTTTGATGCACCAGAGGCCCACACTCCTCCCTCCGGTTCAATCCTGTGGTTGCCTGGGGCGAAAACAGCATTAAGCTGTGACGACAGTCAGCCAGGGAGCCATGCTGTTGTGCTCATAGATCCAGCTAAGCCTCTGAGGAGTGGGGCCTTTCCTGCCAGCCCCACTTTCAGCTGAAATCCTTGTCCTAATATTATTTTAATGTGCTTTGGGAACCTGGTGGGTAGAGTGGGTGGCAGGGGAACAGCATTTCATTTCCTTTGGAGTTTGGAATGTGCCTGAAACTTCTCAAGTACTTGAGTGAATAAGAAAAAGTCTCTACTCCCTGCAGCTCCAAGCAACTTTGCATGCCTTTTCCTTATCTGGAGAAGTTAAATTGTTCCTAGGGGAAAACAACCAAGGAAACAAACATTTATTAAACATCTAGTATGTAATGAAAGGATTCAGAACAGGCTTCCCCAAGATGTGCCCCTTGGGCATGTGAATTATTTTGAACTGAAGGCAGTAGAGACCCTGAGGGCTCATGAGAAACTTTACATCTCCTTTAAAGAATTTAAATTAGGGGCTTTGCCCTAAGAGGAATTCTTACCAGAAATAACTTTTTATGAGCTATCTGTAGGGCAGGATGAACTTCTAAGTACTGAACATCTGTTCTTCTCATAGGCCTTCCTCATCTCTCAGCTCTGAGGCACCTTACCTCACCCTTACCTCAGAATGCCATATCTGCCTCATTTAACTTCCTGTCTCTGAATCTTTCATGTATGTGGGATCTCTGACTCTCATGTATGTGGGGTTCCCATACATATGTAAGTAGTTAAATTTGGTTATTTTTCTCCTGTTAATCAGTCTCACATCAATTTGATTATTAGAACAGCCAAGGGAACCTACAAGGGTAGGTAGAGGAAATTTTCTTCCTTCCCCATAGTACCATGCAATTTACATTCATTACGTTAAGTAATTTTCAAAATGACCTCAGGAGTTCGGGGTTATTGTTCCAGAAGTGCAGATCAGGAGGAAGACATTCAGAGAGATTAAGCTACTGTCATCTTGCTAATCTACAGACTGGGCCGCAGTCATGGTCAGTCTGGATGCACTGCGTGTGCTGTGGGTTTCTACTGGGTCCTGCAGCCTTCCGCTTTTCCTGTGAGGGCTCTTGAAAAGGAGCCTATTTAGGGTTTTACCTGAGTCTTTTCAAAGTACGTCACCAAATCCATATCTATAAGGGTGAAGTACCACTTTTCTAGATAGTAAAATTACAGTCTAAACTTACTGAAACAAATGCGTTATTAAGCACCTTGCCCACCACTTCTGCTGGAGGTTCAGTTGAGGGTCTCATGTTCTTCATTCAGGACAAGAAGAACAGCCCTATGGTTGGGGGATACATGTTATTTTGACCAGGATGACCTAGACTGGCTGTGAGCCAGTAAAAGGAACAGGACAATGAGCTGATGAATTGCTGCAGAAGAGAAACCCATGATTCTTTACTATAGCACCAAATGATGGGTAGCTTGACAAATGAAGAAGAATGTACCAGATTTAAAGCATGGCAAAAAGTGCCAGGCAATACTCAGGAAATTCAGCAACAGGGAAAAATAGGAGTCCATTTTAATATATGCTGTCACAGGGCCCAGCTCAGTGCCTGGTGCAGAGAAGGCGCTCCATAAATGCTGACCTGAAGTTAAATTATGGTTCTGAAAATGTTGCTGTGCCTGCAGTGTGTGTCCCACACTCCCTTCAGCTGACATCACACTGGTGTGGACTCAATTCAGTCTGCTCTCCAAATGAAAGCTTAAAATGAGAAACCAACCCTAAACACCTCAAACACCATAGCGCCCCCTTCTTACATTCCTACCACATTATTAACAGAGTAAGGTGTTTGGCTACTAATTGCCACCCAGTGTTCACATATTTACAGGACATAGGTCTCATTCGCAACTATTACACCGGCCACATGATCTAGTTTTATCATGCAGAGATCCCAAAGATGTGTGAAAGTGAAATGACATTCCTTAGATAAGGCACCTGAAATGGCCTGCCCACCTCTTCTGGAATTCAAGGGAGTAAGAAGAGTTGATGGCCAAAGCACAAACTGTGGAATTTTTAATTCCTTGTACATAATTGAAAGCTTAGTCATGGTTATATTAGGAGAAAATGGTGATGATGAAATTTATTTGTGCTTATGTTACCATTTCCCCACCAAAAAACTTTATAATTAACATTCAATAGTACCTTATAAAATAAATAAGCTAGTAGGACTCTATGAAAAACCTTAATGCCTTTTATGCAAGAGAAAATAAAGTATGAAAAGGAAAAAGAAGATGTGAAAAGGAAAATTCAAAGGCAGGATCTTTTTTTTTTTTATTCTCATCGCAGGACATGCTTATTGATTTTAAAGAGAGGGAAATGGAGGGTGGAGGGAGAGAAACATCGATGTGAGAAAGAAACGTCAATTGGTTGCCCCTCTCCTGGACCAGGGTCAGAATCCACAAACTAGGCACGTGCCCTGACAGGGAAACGAACCTGTGACCTGTTGGTTTACGAGAGGACACTCCAACCAACTGAGCCATACTGGCCAGGACCAAAGGCAGAATCTTAATTTCATCTGTCCTCATGGGTGATAGCAGATGATACGTTAGCTAAGTAAGATGCTTAGAAATTCAGAATCATGAAAATAATAGTGTCAATTTTTCCTCTTCACTTTTTAATTTGTAAAAGGGGAATAGTAACTAAAAGATTGAGCGTTTATTAGGTGCTTACAATGTGCCGGGCACTGACCTGACCTAAACTCTAAAATAATAATTTAATTCCTAGAAGTTAGATGTTATCGTCTTCATGTGTATGAAGAACAAATTTAGAGAATTTAAATATCTTCGCTGACCTTCCTACAGCTAAGGGGTTTTGATGGTTCCTTGCGCTCTCAGGAAGATTTGCTAACACAGGTAGTCACTGTGCTTTTTCATTGTGATACGTGGTTATGTGTCAAACAGTGGTGACTTCGGCCTAGTGTTGACAAAAGTAATAGCTACAGTCATTAAGTCTA
The DNA here is from genome assembly GCA_007922815.1 of Macrotus californicus. Classification (NCBI taxonomy): domain Eukaryota; kingdom Metazoa; phylum Chordata; class Mammalia; order Chiroptera; family Phyllostomidae; genus Macrotus; species Macrotus californicus. Next base: position 12,656 of record VMDR010016092.1, on the reverse strand, counting down.
TTGTGAGCCAGTTTCTTCACACGTATCATCTTTTAATTTTCACCAACATATTTGGAAGAAAGACCTTACCTTTCTTTCTTTCTTTCTTTCTTTCTTTCTTTCTTTCTTTCTTTCTTTCTTTCTTTCTTTCTTTCTTTCTTTCTTTCTTTCTTTCTTTCTTTCTTTCTTTCTTTCTTTCTTTCTGGCATTGGAGAAAACTGAGGCTCATTTGCTAGAAAGTATATAGAGTCAAATCTAGCTTTGTCTTGTCCTAAAGCCTACGTTCTTTCCCCTTCCAGGCCCAGGTTCGTTGCGAGGATCATCCCAAACGCCTGATCTGCTTGCATAGGACAAACTTCCCCTAATGGACGTGAAGGGGGTGAACAATCAAATGTTCCTGTGTGAGAGTCAGTACTTTCCTGTTTCAAGGCAACCCTCAGTCCTTGCTCCTTAGTTTCTTTGTCATCTCCTGGCCCTTAGTCAGGGACCCTAAATATGCATCTTCTATTTGTGACTCACCCTGTTTTTCTGATTATTAATAAAAATAACTGACAAAACAAACAGCAAGATAACCCACACAACATGAATAAACAACACATACCTGTAGTCTTTCCTTTTTTTTTCCTTTTTGTTTTCTTTCCTGTTTTAGACACTCCGGGTGGTTAGCAAAATCTACCAGAATATATCTTATTTGTTTGTAGGATCTGTCAGAAAATTGTTATGTTGTCTTGGATCTTAAGCCTGCTTTTCAGCCCACACCCTCGTTTGGCAAGAGGTGAGCCTAGGAATAAGAAAATAAACAGTTGCTTGTATAGTGTTTCCATAGAAAGGAGGTTATTATATGACACTCAGATGGAGAAACTCTGCTTCTTAATCCAGGTTGACTGAGGATGCCAAACTCTCATCTCTGGAGCTGTGAGACCACACTCCCTCATTGCCTTTAGCACCTGGTTTTGCTTTAACATCGTGAGTTTATTTGTTTAGTGTTTTTCTCTCCTATTATGTGGTAAGCTTTATAACAGTGAGGACCAAGTTTCCTAACTCTTTAATCCTATTTCTATCATTACTAATTTTCAGTCAAGCTTGCTGGGGAAACTATTAAGAAGATAAATAGATTGGATATGAGATCAAATACCTGACAAGTATATGAAGTCAAATCTAGCTTTGTCTGGCCCTTGCACGTCAAATACTTTGAAGGAAGAATTGGTAGAACGAAGAAAGGAGGAGTTACCACTACATTTAGAGACCTTGAGCTTCACTAGCAGGGGAAAGAGTCTACTAACAGAAATAGTATAATAAAGAAGCTCTTAAGTCAGGAAAAGATGAATTTTCACTTGCTTTTCTACGTTGTCATCAGTTAAAATTAACTATTGTTTAACTTTCATCTTAGTGAGTAGTTTTGGAGTCAAGCATTTCTCCTAACAAGTATTTAGGTTTGGGGTGCGCTTGGTTTGCTGGGTACAAACAATTTGATGGAACCCAAACCTGCCTTTACACATCTTTCTTCTGCTCTGAGCTAAGACCTTTTCTTCCATTTTCCATGTAACCTTCCTTCGTTGATGTTAACACGTGAGGGCTTACACCTTAGAGAAATATGTGTGAGTGAGAAAAGCTTGAACGGGTGGAATTTCTCAAATCCTCTTAGGTTCAGATTCCTGCCTGAACTCATGCTTTTTAACCCGGATCACAGTCCTTCCTGTTAAGGGGAAAAGATATTCCCTGTCTTAATGTGGTTGGCAGTCTTCAAAGACAGTTGTCAACAAATTCTCCCCTTTATCCATGCACATGTCACCTTGTCCATCTGAACGCCTGTCACCTATCCCTGAACCTTGACGGTTTTGTGACAGGCGTCAGCCAACCAGAAGGGACAGAAACGATGCTCTGCCAATTTTGGGCCCAGCCCTTATCAGCCAGGGAGCTTGCGATTTGCTGTCTTGGAACCCAGCTGCCATGCTGTAAGGAACTCTAGGCTACCCTCCTGAAGAGGAAGTTCACGAGGAAAGGCCATTGATGATCAGAAACCACGCAGAAAGAAAAAAAAGTGTGAAGGAGAACCAAAATGCTTCATTCGAGAGTGAGCACCACAACCCCTGATGCAAAAGGGAGACCTCTGGGGACCTTCCGGCCCAGCCTTTCCACCTGCTGAATGCAGCTTCGTGGTGACTCCAGCCACTGCCACGTGGAGCAGAGGAACTGCCTGGTAAGATGACAGCACGGGGAGCAAGAATACATCACTGTTTAAGCCACTGAGTGTTCGGGTGGTTTTTTACATGGGAGTCGATAACTTATACATTTATATACTTGAAATTCCTCCTTAACAGATCATAATACAATAAACAAAGGCTACAGTGTGTAGGGGAGGTAAAATTTTCCCTCTACACCCTTAAGCTTTCTGGCTGGGACTGACAGAAGGCAGATTAATAAGGGGAAAGCATAGACATTTGATTTAATAAAATTTACATGTATGTGGGACTCCCCACATGAAAATGCAGACCCAAAGAAGTGGCTAGGCTTATGTACTTCCATACTAGGTTGAACAGTGGCAAGTGTTTAAAAGTCTCCCCACTAAAGTATGTGGGGAGACTAAAGGGAGATGGGAGTTATTTTAACAGGGTCTTTTGTACCGGTTTCTCTTGGCCTCTACTCCGTGTCTCAGGTGAGAAGAATGTTTCTTTCCTCCTGGAACAAGGAGCCCATCTTTCACGTGGGAGTTTTATCTGCTGCTTTCAGAAAGTAAAAGGAAGTTTAGCATGTCCTTTTTACGTTTGTTATTTTTCAAGTGCCTTTACTTCAAAATGATCAATATGCCAAAGCAGCATATTTTGGGTGGTGTGTTCTGATCCCCTTCAAAAGCAAAATAATAAAACAAGTGCTTATTTGAGTGCCCCACATGAGAACTAGAATTTTCAAAGTTACCGAAGCTCACTCTGTGGCCCAGGTGAGGTCATCACTATCCTCAATTCTGTGGTGATTGTTCCTCTCGCTTAAAAAGCAAATAGCATTGTCATTTATCTGTTACCAAATAATGTAACAATCCCGTGAGGCAGTCATCTTTGGACAAAGCTGTGTTTTGAGCCCTATTTTTTTGACCAATATCCTAAAGGCGGGGTGTGTGGTGATTATAGCTCCTTAACTTCGAGGCCCGAGAGGGAGGCTTTAAGTGGGAGACTCAGATGCTGAGTGTGTGACCCCTGCAGCTGGGGGTCTGTGGACAGGAGTCCGTCTCTCAGCAGGAAAATCTAGACAATGAGATGAACAAACTAACTGCTTTGCAGTGCAGATGTGGTTTAAAGTCCAGTTGGAGACTGAATTTTAGTGGGCTGGCCTGAGAAAAAGACCAACATTGACAATGGTTTTTAGTGGAAAATCCATTTGCATTTGACTAGTTTGGAGCCCAGCCCATTTGTAAACTGGGGACTGTTTATGTCACTCTGTCAGAGCTTGTAGGCAGTAAAGTGAACTCCTTCACTCACGGGCTCCTTGGGATGTGATAACTGTCCTTCTGAACCAGAGATGCTTATAGACATCTCAGTAACACCTTACTCAGATGCCTTACTCACTGACCTCTGGCTATCCAAATATTACCTAACATTGGGTTCACCAGAAAAACCAGCTTGTCATAATAAGTATATTTTAAGTTTCAAAGGCAATTCTGCTTTTTATTTTTACTTTTTTAAAAGATTTTATTTTTAGGAAGAAAGGGAAAAAGAGAGGGAGAGGAACATCAATGTGCAAGAGAAACATTGGTCAGTTGCTTCTCATATGTGCCCTGACTGGGGACCAAACCCACAACCCAGGCATGTGCCCTGACTGGGAGTCAACCTGGAACCTATCACTTTGCAGGACAATGGCCGGCCACCTGAGCCACACCAGTCAGGGCCAATTCTGATTTTTAAATAGGATTCCAAAATCAGAGAACAACAGGGGAAAAGGTGGGACAACTGTAATGGAACAACCATAAAAAATAAATGGCCATAACTATTTTTAAAATAATTTTAAAAAAAGATTCCAAAATCAAATGCCTTTTTAATCATTTGTTTTTGTTTAAGATAGGTGCTGCGGCATTTCCCAGCCTTGCAGGAGCTGGACGGTGGAGGCTGGAGGAAGGTAATGTGACTTGAGCGCCTGTCGGGGAGTGCCTGAGCTCCTCCTGGGAGTGGTTTCACTGGAGAGTAAGGCTCCGCGGGCGGGGTGTTGCTGAGGGATTACTGCAGACCTGGCTGCTGGTGGGGATGGGCCAAACAGCAGAGCAGTGTCAAAGTGCTGTCACCCAGTCTGTCCTGCTGCAGACGCAAAATAGAAATTACAAAGGAGGAAAATGTCATTTTCACACTCTCACAACAAGGTCTCGAGGGAGCTCTTCAGAGTCTTTCTTTTTTAATCTTTTCTAACAGCAGATCACAGCTCGAATGCACAGATGTCTACTTTCTCTGAGGACATTAGAAAAATAACTGTCACCGATGAAGGTTTATTCATATATTCTACAATATGTACAACCTTATATGGACTTTAGGAAGAAGCAACTTGGAAATCTCGGTTTTGGAAACTGATAGTTCTCACATGTAGTAGAATCATGGATATTGAATCTTAATAAAATAGTATATTATGTAGATAACTAACATAATGTCTTGAATATTTATAAAGTATTGTTTTACTAAAGCACTGTAGTCAAGGGGAAGAAATGTGCACTTTAGAATCAGACAGAGATAGGTATATATTCTGATTGGCGCACTTGGTAAGTATTCTTAGCAATGTCCCTGGCAGCCTATCAGGTTTTCTCATGTAAAGAACGGAAGCGGAAGTAGCTGACCCTCTGGCTGCTGTGAGGAGAATGATGTGGCAGCATCTCACACATGCCTGCACATAGTGGGGGCTGAGTTTGTTTGATATACGGGATATTTAGCCTTTTAGTCTGATACCATTTTCAGCCATGCAGTAAGTTAAAAGAATATCATCTTTTCAATCAAAATCAATTGTTGTCAAAATATGACAATATTTATAGTAAGTACAGAATTTTATCTGTGAGAGTGATCTACTTTGATGGGCTAAGGCAATATATTCCTTTTGTATTTCTTGCTGACTGCATTTCTTGGTTGACCACCCATCAGGGAATGAAAAATCATGCTAAGACATAAGGAATAAAGAAATTTCCACAAACTGTGTGTAAATCTAAAAATAAAGATGTGATAAGTAACAAAAAATACTAGATTGAATGAAAGTTTGATTAATTGGTTGATTACTTGATTGCTCCTAACCTTGCCTTCCTTTTGCACCTCAGATAAAGCCAATTCCATTGGTTTTCATTTTGAGAAGTCTATTGCTAATTACTAGTCTATTGTAATTGCTAATTACAGAAAAATAGCAAGAACAGCAACATGCACGAGTTTATAAGGCTGGGACATGGTGGGGTTCTTACACCAGGGTCTCTACACCCGGGTCTCTGTATCCTGACTCCCCTGCTGAAATGGTGTGTGGAAACATCATTGCTTCTTGTCCTCTATTCTAGTTTGGAAACATATCAAATCTTCCAGTGTCTCCATTCTGTCTTCTGACCAGGTTTGCCAGAAGCCATACAGACGAATTCCCCCTCGATGGCTCTCCATTCCGGTTGAGACAATAAGAAACAAGCTCTGGTCTCAGTGGGAAACCTCCAGTCTCTAGGTAATAACTGCCCCATTGTGTTAAGTTTCTGCTCCAAAAAGCCATATGAATCTCATATATACAGTATTTTGCTGTGTATCACACATACTTTTTTGCCCAAATTTTTGAGGGAAAAATAAGGATGCACATTACATATGGGTAGTACTAATTCCATATCTACAGGTGTTTTTAATTCTTTTATTTATGCTTATGTATTAAAAGTGTAATTCTAGAAAGCAATAAGAATATCCTTATGTAAAATAATACCCTGGAATACAATAATTGGTTTTGTTTCTAAATATAAGTAAATAAAACCTTGAATTAAAATGAAAGATTTTTTTCCTAAAAGTTTGGGCCTAAAATGTGAATGCACATTATACATGGCAAAATATGGTATTTATTTTTACTTCAAAATATCTATGTTTATATGTTGAAATATATCCATTTATTTAAGAAGAATTTATTAAGTCTCATGTGGTGGTTTTGTACTACATCAGCCTCACTAAACCTGAATGACATTTTCCAGAATTCACCTGCATGTATGTCTCAGAATTAGGGTTTTCCACAAGAGAAATTTGCATGAGATTTGGAAAACAAAAATGAAGCACAGCCATTTATTTTATGCTCTGAAATGTGGTGCAGAGTGCCAGTCACTGCAGTAGCTCATGAATGTTGTCACCAACCTGGCTTATCTTGGGGACCAGGTGGGCAGCACCTGGATCTGCAGCGTCTCCAGGTACTGTTGAATTGTTTGCTTCAGCTTTGCTCTTCTTTAGGAGGATGCCTGTGCTGCTCTCCATTAACGGCATTCACTCCTCCTGCAGGTCACCTGTGTCATTGATGGTGAGAGACCGATGTGGGCTCCAGTTTATCCTTGCTCTGTCTTATTTTATATCCAGCTGTCCTTCTAAACTACTATCCCAGCTTACCTATTGCAACTTCAGGTCCTATATCAGCAGTGGACAAAGAGAGCCTTTATTTTATATCACTCATAGTCATTTAGCTTCTCTGGTTGACCTTTGACCCATACAGTCTGCATGTGCCGGACACTGTGCTGGACTGTGGGGATTGCAATGGTCAGCCAGGTAAGTACTGACCTTCTCCTTTAGAGACCTTAAAGTCTAGTTTAGGATATTATTATTACATACAAAAGGAGTAACACATGGTGTTTTTAATTTCAAACAAGCTAAGGTTCTTAATGATATATTTTTATAGCATTTTTAAGTTTTCAAAGATTTTCTTATTACTCAATCACTATCATACATCTTTACAGGTGCAGAGGAGACGATGTGGGGATTTAAGACCTCTCTCAAGGCTGAGCAGGGATTAAGATGTCTCCTACCCAAAAGTCGTTCAGCTTGTAAGTGGCAGAAAATTTAGCTTCTGGTTTATAGTCCAGCTCTTCTTTAAATGCAAAAGTTATGAAAATAGATCAAACTTCTTAGTTTCATGGAGCAAATATTACTATCAGTTGTGTCTACACATTATGAAAATACCTACCAGTTCAGAAAAATACATTAATCTAGTAAAATACCTGACCCCATGCAGAAAACTACATTGGATTTTTCAAATAGTCCTCTTGATGTCAAGGGGCTGTGATCATAAACACATGAACAAATAAAATGTGAGCTGTTTGGGCAACCTTTGCTTTGATGCTAAGCTTCACATAATAGGTGCATACAGGTTTCACTTTTAAATCATATCTTCCCATGGAGTTGCAGGAGAGATGCCGAGATGTGTGCTGAAACTTTCGTTGCAGGTGGTGATCTCCAATCGATCCACACAGGACCATAGCTGGAGAGACAGACACTCCTCCCCATTATCACTTAAATAGAATTTGACCAGAAGTGATTGTCATGATAGTGTTTCCTCCAGAGCCTAGGAAATGCTGAGTGGGTCAGAGCAGTAACCCTGCTTGCAGCATACTGTGTCTGTTGTCTTTGCCATCCAAAGCAGGGCCTTTGCTTTCCGTGGTGTTGTTCCTTAAGAGTCGGGGGAGCCCTGACAGCCGTGGCTCAGTTGGTTGGGCATCATTCTGCAAATCAAAAGGTCACTGATTCAATTCCTGGTCAGGGCACATGCCTGGGTTATGGGTTTGGTCCCCAGTCCGGGTGTGTGCAAGAGGCAACTGATTGATATTCCTCTGTACACTGATGTTTCTCTCCCACTCTCTCCTTCCCTCTTCCTCTCTCTAAAAATAAATAAATAAAATCTTTTAAAAAAGTCAGGGGATATGTCTATCATCCTTGACACATTCTTTAAAATTTTTTATAATAAAATAAATACACACTGGTTTGTGAAATTAAACTCCATTGAAATGCATGAGAAAAAGTAGAAGTTTCTTGCTTCACCCTGCTTTTACCTTACTGATCAGAATTAGCCACTCATATATATATGAATATATGTATATATAGTCAGCAAATGTTTAATAAGTGCCTATGAATTACCAGGCACTATTCTTGGTATTGGAATCATGGCTGTAAACAAAGTAGACAAAAAACATCATTTAGTTTGTCTTAGTCTGTTTGGCATGATGTAACAGATGACCATGGCCTGGGTAGCTCAATGGCGAATATTTGTTTCTCACAGGTCTGGAGGCTGGGAAGGCCCGTGATTAGGGCTCCAGCAGATTCAGTGTCTGGTGAGAGCCACTTCCTGGTTTGCAGGTACACATCTTCTCACTGTGTCCTCACGTGGCAGAGAGCAGAGATGGAGCATGCTCTCGTGGCTCTTATAAAGACAGTACAGCCATTCACAAGGACTCTACCCTCATGACCTAATCACCTTCCAAAGGCCCCACTTCTCAATACACAGAGGGTTAGAATTTCAACATATGAATTGGGGGATGGGGGGGAAAGCATTCAGCCCATGACAGTTAACATTGAGCCAATGGCAATAGATATGTATGTATTAATTAAGGTAAGTCAACATCTTTAACACGGACCCTAAATATTTAATAGCCCCAAATTATAGAAATTTATTTCTGGCATGTATACCATGATTGCTCTGTCAACAGTCACTCAGGAATTCAGGGAAGCAGAGGCTCTGCTCCTTTTAAGAGGTGATTCCAAATTTGGGGAACAGTAGTCTTTGTTCTGGTCAGGTGGAAGCAGTCATGGAGGAGAGCACGGAGGAGGTTTCTGTGGGCTAGGCTTGGGAGTAGAGCACCACATCTCCATTGCCATTTCACTGGCTAGAACTCTAGGACTTCATCAGACCATTTACTTCCTGTGTGGCCTTGGCCAAACTACTTAACATCTCTGTGCCTCAGATTCCTCATCTCTAAAATTCAGATAATAAGAGTACTTATGCCTAGGGCTGCTATGTTAACTAAATTATATATGCAAATAAACATTTTAAACAGCTCCTGCTACAAAGGAGGGGCTTTAATAACATTGGCTGGGGAATGAGGTTTACTTTTGTGCCAGGAAGAAGAGGGGAATATGCATGTCAGTGTTTAGCTATTTCTGCTCAACAGGTCTAAACTTTTTCTTTTACACAAACAGGATTGAATTTTAGCTACTCCTCTGAAACATTTTTCTATCTTAATATGTCCCAAATATTTTCCCATGTTAGAACTATAAATCTATATTTCATTTTTTGTTTCTGTACTTCTATTATCCTTTATTTTCTTTTAACTTTTCTTAAAATTTAATCTTTATATTTATTCCATTACCATTTAGTCCCCTTATACCCCTCAGCAATCACCACACTGTTGTCCATGAGTCCTTTTTCCTTTTTGCTCAATCCCTCCCCCACAACTGCCACCCTCCCCCCGCCACTAACTGTCATCTGTTCTCCATCTACGAGTCTGTCTCTGTTTTGCTTGTTAGTTCAGTTTGTTCATTAGATCCCACATATGAGTGAAATCATGTGGTAATTGTCTTTCTCTGACTGGCTTATTTCATTTAGTATAATGTTCTCCAGGTCCATTCATACTGTTGGGAAGGCTCAAATTTTCTTCTTTTTTACGGCTGAGTAGAAACCAAAACACTAATCTGACAGAACATAAGCATCCCTGTGTTCATTGCAGCGTTATTTTACAATCGTCAAGACACAAGCAGTCCAGTGTCCGTCAATAAATGAGTGGATAAAACAACTGTGGGACATTTACACAATAGAATTCTACTCTACATTTCATTTTAACAGCTATTTGTAATTGCCTCTATTCCACATGGATATAGCATAATATATTCAACTCTGTTGATTGACATTTAGGTGATATCTAATTTTTTAATTGCAAACAAGGCTTTGATGAATATTCTTGTTTAAAGATCATGGCGCATATCCACGCTGTATGCTATAAATTCTTGGAGTGAAGTTCCTAACTTGTACTATCATAACAGTACATGGAAACATTTGGCTACCAAGCACATAAACCATTACTCATCTTTTGTGGGTTTTTATTTTTTTGTGGTTGAATTACAAGTTCGGTCTTACCATTATTATATTGTCTATTATAAACCAAAATGGGGGGAAACACTAAAACTTAAAAACAAATTTAGGGGAAAATCATTGAATTTGTGAGGAAATAATAGCCGGCACTTACTGTGTTTGTTTCATTTCTAATTCTTACTAAAAAGCATATCATTATGTTACTGAACAGGGGCCTGGCCCTGAGTGGGTCTGCCTAGGACCAGCTGTAGGCCTGGGTTCTTGACTTTATGTAGAAAAAAGTTTACAACATGGCACTGTGAAGATGAAACAAGGAAGGGCTTAGCATAGAGGAAGCAACAGGAGAGAGGGTGTTGGCTGGCCTGCCTTAGCTCACTGGCAAGTCAGAGAAAAGGGGGCTTTAGGAACAGGTTCAGGGGATCAGCCAGGAACAAGCTGCCAGCTGCTCATTGTCTTAGAGTTTAGGAGACATGCGCCTGTGAAGAAAGAAGTGTGTGTGTGTGTGTGTGGGGGGGGTGAAGACAATGAAAATGGAGCCAGCTATGTCCCAGAGGGAGAGCATGTGCCACTGGGTCCTTTGTCTTGAGGCTTTTGTCTCTTTCATGCAGGTGGGAATCCTAGGGGAGGTCTCAGCGGAGGGTCTCAGTAGAATACTCACTCATCATTTCTCCAGGTGGCCCCTTCAGGGTCCTGGTCTCCACTGATTGGTCAGTGGCAGGGCAGGGGGTCTTCAGTCACTGCAGCTGGTCCTGGTGTCACCACCTGGTTTTGCTGCTTTTCTGGGCCTGGAGCTGAAATACAACTGAGGCCTAGATGTTCTCCCCAGGGAGGAAAGACCAGGGGAGAAGAGGTTGCCCTGGGCGTGAGGTTCTTGTTTTCTCAGTTCTACCCTCTGCCAGGCCCTGGGGGCTTTCCTGCCCTGGTGACCACCAGCACCTGTCTGTAAATTCCTCGGCTCTTGTGTTCAGTGTTCAGCTATCTCTCTCAGTTTCCCTGTTCCACTTGCCAAGGAATTTTCTTAGCTTCTCACTAATCTGTCTCATTCTTCCCTCAGAGGCTTCCATACCTAAAATCTTTTAGGGGTGATGAGGGAGCAGGGTCTCTTTTTCTTCAGTAACTGCTTCCTGCTGACAAGGGTCATGGTCCTGGCCTGCAGTAGGGTATGGAAGTCTCTTCCTGTCTGACCTAAGAGAGACAAGGGAATGGGATCTGAGACTGGAACAGAAAGGCTGTTAGATGATTCTTCCAAAGTAGGGATAGGCTGGAATCCTGATGCACTATCATCTTGATATGAAATTGTTTTATTCAATTCAACTATCTTCTAGTCCTGACAACAAGTCAATTCAGCCAAACCATGAGTCTCATTTCAGGAGGTGGAGATGCAGATGGGCTTCTAAAGCGTGGCCTATACTGTGTTAACAAGCAATCAGGTAAATAAGGTCATGGGATACATTCTACAAAAACAGCAAGAACACAAAGGTTAATGAACACAGCAAATCATAAACCAGTTTCTGAGCCTGCAAGACTGTCAATTGAGAAGACCCCTAAAGTAAGGCTTTTGCTGGAATGAAATTAAGCAATGAGAGTCTGATAGATCCTCTTTGTCTGCAGTTTAAATATTTCTGGTGATATCATCAGGCACTTAGATAAATTCTGTATAGCTGATGCTGCATCAATTGCTCTGAGTAATTTTAAGTCAAAGAATGAAATTTAAAAAAATAAAACGTCAGCTTGGAAGAAAACTAGAAAAATTAGGATTCAATTTAGTTTGTGAGTGACAATTGGGCATTGTGATTTCCATTGAAACACAATTTCTCTTGCTAAAATTACCCTCATTTTTATTGAAGAGACTGCATTAAGCCTAGTTTCAATTTGGCATGATCATTTGCATGAACACAACAAGAATATTGATTAATCATATAAGCTCTTTCAAATATACTTTGCTGGAATTTCACAAGCAATCTTCATATTGAATGTTAGTCAGCCCTTCAGGGCACAGAAGCCAAGCCATACAGTTGCCATATGGCTTTGCCTGTGATACTTACAGCTTTGGGTGGATGCCTCAAGTTCTTGAGGTCTCCTACATGTCTTGAGTTTCTTTCCTTGCCATCTTTCAGGAAAGCGACCTTCATTCCTTACTTGGAAAGATTGCCATTAACCACATGACAAAGCAAGGTATCAGGTCATTTCTCCAAGGGGCCCTTATTGGTTTTGAAAATCAATCGTAATTCCTTAAGTCTTTCTGATGACATCCAGAGTCCAGGCATGACTCTTTCGATCATGACATTCCAGAGAAAGACTTGGTTAATTAACCACATTTGGAAACTGGTGCTATTATAAACAGGACAGATTCTTATTGGATTTATGCAAACAAACATATTGCTATGAAAATAATACTCACTCATTAAGGGTTGCTGAATTCTGGAGGGATTAGGTAGCAAGAGAAATATAAATGCTTCAATATTGCTTATGTGGGTATGATTTATAAATCGCCCTTGAGAAAAAAAAACAAGTTTCCATATATCTGCAAAACAAAAAGATTGAAAATTAGCAGTATTTTAACAAAGTCATTAGAATAATAATTATCTTTATTCAATCCCATGTAACCAACTTTTGTTTGCCTTGATTACTTGCCAAAATTT
>VMDR010016091.1:0-21541 GCA_007922815.1 Macrotus californicus | reverse complement strand
CGATTTCTATAGCTTTAACAGGAATGTTAAATTTGTCAAAAGCTAGAGATCATAGGGTGATTTACTCTTTTGAATATATTTAATATTCAGAAAAGGAATCAGAACTTTCAGTAATCATAATAAAGCAAAAAATGAATATAAATGACTTTGGGATTTGTGGCTTTTAATTTATATAGAAATTTATTTTTAAAATGTTTTTATTTTTATTTTTTTATTGAGGTATAATTAACATATTATATTAGCTTCAGGTATACAACATAATGATTTGATATTTGTATATATTACAAAATGATCATCACAGTAAGTCCAGTTAAACACCCATTACCTCATTTTTTCCCCCCCACTACTCCCATGCTATTATGGTCTGAATTGTATCCCTACCAAAGTTGTAGGATTAAGCCCTAACCCCCAGTGTGACTGTATTTGGAGACAGGGCCTTGCAGGAGGTGATTAAAGTTAAATAGGGTCATAAGGAAGTCTAATAGGACCAGTGTCCTTATAGGAAGGGGAAGAGGCACCAGGAATGTTTGTGCACAGAAGAAAGGCCATGTGGGGACCCAGGGAGAAGGCAGTCATTTGCAAGCCAGGAAGAGAGTCCTCACCAGAAACCCTCCCTGCCAGCACCTCTGTCTTAGACTTCCAACCACCAGAACTTAGTGAAAATAAATTTCTGTTGGTTAAGGCACCCAGTCTGTGGTATTCTGCTATGGCAGCCCAAGCAGACTAATACAATGTCAGTTCGAAAAAAAAAAAAAATTATGCCCTTTTCTATTTTGACAGAGCTTTAGCCTTTTTTTAGGATTATTTTACCAATTTCCCAAGTCACATAGCAATTTCAACTTACTATAATTATCAACTAGAGGCCAAAACTTAATATGCAATATGATGGCCCCTGTTTTCTTCCTAATTATTTTTATGCTTGTTTTTGTCTTACTTTTTCATCTTTCAGCATTCTTTAAGGATTTGTTGCCAGTTTACTCTTTCTTGCATAACTCATTCTTTATGGCTGATACATTTCTAACTGGAGGTTCTCCCCGCAGTGAGTGTAGTAATCCCAAGTACCTTCATTTCTGCACGTAGACACACTGTTCAGGAGACAGAAACACACGTGAACTTGACATAACAGAACGACACTGACAGGTTCACTGCAGACGGCTGGGGTGAAAGGAGGAAAGAAAAACTAAACCTGAGCAAAAACCAAAAGTTTGGATAAACGAGAACTCAGCCACATGATTTCCTGAGATCGCCCTTTCTAGTAGGAATCATGGGTTTAAGACTGAAGACATTACATGCTTCTCAGCAGCTGAAAACACATGCAAAATGTTCATGCTGTATTGGGTTGACTAAATGGTAAATGGAGAAAAGTAAAGAAGGGTGGGTTGAAAATAAGATAAAAGAAAAATTCACGCCATTGTTTATATCATAAGACAGTCCATATACTTATGTTTGTAGTTTGAAATATACAGGGTATTTTTATTTCTTAAAGTCACAGTGTGGTAAAACCCAGGGTATTCTGGTTGGGCTAACTAACCATGGCAGCTGCAGAAAAACTAATGCAACATAAAAGCTTTCAAAGACAATAAATGTCGCTAAGATTGTTGCAACCATCTCAGGCGGTGTGGTTCTCAGAGCATTAGACAAAGTTAATGGAAACTCTGAGTTTTAGCAACTTACTCATTCGAAAAATTGGTTTTCCAGCAAGCTGGTTTTCTCCTCTCCCTTTCTGGATGTGCATCCCACACGTGCCTCCACATGGAAGTTTACACAGAAGGCAAATGCCTTCAGGAACTGCTGGCTTTTTACTGTGTATCATCTCCGCAGCTGAAACAGAAGGAAACAAACTCTCAGCTGCCTAACATGATACATTTGCCATCGGGAAAGAGAAGACCTTCAAATTGTACAAATTTTGAAACTTAACTGAGTTGCTAGTGACAAATTTAATCTCACTGGGAACACTCCCCCCGCCCCCCCTCCATTATATACTAACTAGAGAGATAGCTTTATTCAGCTGGACATTTTAAAGCACTTAGTAAAACAGCTACTTGATGGTTAACATTTTTCCCTCTTGAAATCAAATTTATCTTTATAAAGGTTTGAAGTGATAAATATACTGAATGTGAATGAATCCTTCAGAGTGACTTCACATGTTACCCACCCTGCACCCTTAATGTGTAATAAATAGATGTTTTAAATATTTGCTCCTAGAGGTCTCATCTTGAACTTAAGCATAAGTTATCTAAACAGTTGGAAAAAGATTTATTGTTATGAAGAGGCCTTTATGTCAAGAAAGTTTTATGATATGTTCCATAATAAATTAGCAATAAATGGATACAGGTGACTGTGGAATTTATGACCTTCAATGCTTTAATACAGCACTAAAGAAAAACTAATTATTAAGGTCCTAAAGGGTAATATAAGAATACCATCTACAAATTGTCAAATTAAGCCGTTAGTGCTATGTATTTGAGGTAGGTGCTAGCCCAACCAGGGGCAGATGCATATAAATGGGAGAAAAATCAATGCCTTCAAGTAGTAGAAAAACAAGTCAGGCTTTCTAGTTGAAGCTAAGGAATTACTTCTACATTTTTTTTTCTGCTTAAAAATAATCATTCTTTCAGCGCTTTAGTGAAGTGCTGTTTATACTGAAATATAAAAGGCTAATTTCATTAAATTTTTGCATAGTATTTATTACCCACCTCACCCCCCAAGTGTCCACTGAATACAAGAGGTCCCAGTAAAGTTATCCTGAGTAAAAAAAAAAAATCAAATTTAAGCTATTTGCGGGCCCTTTCCATAAGAAATTTCAATTAAAGCACTCGAGTGGTGAGGCATCTCCACTTTCATCTTTAGTTTTTCATAAGAAAAGAGGACTCACCCTTTTATTCCTAATTTGAACCTCACCAGGAGGTAGATGAGTTTATTTCCTAGAGGGAAGAGGCTATTGTAAAAGTTGGCCCCTAAAGTGATCTTCTACTTTCAAATCTCATACCCTTTTAATCCATTCTCCACACTAGCACCAGAATGGTCTTTATTTTTAGGGGGAAAAGTGATTATATCACATCCCTACTTAAAATCCTTTGACAGGCTCCAACTGCTTAGCACAACTCCTGAGCAAGGCAGACGCCCTTTGCAACCCAGTTCCCAGCCCTCTCTCCAGGCTCGCGCCCTCCCGGAACCCTCTGCTTCGGTGTGCTGGACCACGGGCCATGCTCCTGTGGATTGCTCATGACCCGCAGTGTTGACATCCTTTGTTTCTGCTGCCTGAACACCCTTTCTCCTTATTCTTCCTTCTCTTTCGAGGACCAGCTCCAATGCCACTCCAAGTTGTCCCATCACAAATGTGACAATTGTCTTGTCAGCATCCACTTGTTTCTCAATGCTTCCATGTCATTGAATCCCTTTCTGTGCTTTATGGTAATTGTGTAGGTGTCTGTCTTGTTACTAAATTGGAAATCATGGCAGGCAGGGATCTCATGTTGCATCTTTTCTTTCCTTGCATCTGCGTCTAGAGGGATAAAAGCTGGGGAAAGGGAGCTGCAAGGCAGGGAAGTGATGTGCAGTGGATTATGAGTCTGAGAAAAGGGTCAGTAAACCTGTCTTCCTTGTAGGTCCAGAGTTAGAGAGAAGTCTTTGATAGAAACCAAGTTAGCCTTTTCATGTGTTTCACCATTTTCTTAAGAGGCTATTAAATAATAGCATAGAAAAAAAATACATGATCTGAGACTGAAAGACATTTATGTGTAGGGAAAACTAACAAGGAAGTTATACCTATGATAATAAGGAAGTAAAGAGGTAAGATCTCTAAATCTTGTAGAATGCTCTGTAACAGGAAAAAGGACTTGCAACTAGAATCAGAAGGCTATTGTGGAATCTCATTTTGCTCTGTGATTTGATGGAAAGTGTTTCTTTTTTTAAATCTTGTTTCCGCCTCTATAAAAATGAGAATAATAATGGAGACCTTCCAATGTTTTCATGTGGGTCAAAGGAGATAAAGTAAATGAAATGATGACAATAATGCGCACCATTTATTGATGACCTTATACGATAGACTTTGTGTTTTATATAATTATCTATAATTCCATTTCTCAAAGTGCGCAATGCCTCTGTAATCATCCTGTTTATCACACAGACATGGGTTCTCTCCTGCAAACAGTGATGAGTAGTTTGACCTCTTCGGGCTTTGTAATATCACATTCTCAGACAAGAGACGCGCATATTGGATGGCTTTACCTTCCAAGGGTGTCCAACCTGCAGCCCACGGGCTGCATGTGGCTCAGGATGGCCATGAATGCGGCCCAACACAGAGTCGAAAATTTACTTAAAACGTTATGAGATTTTGGGGTGATTACATGGTGCAATGTATTTAACGTGTGACCCAAGACAACTCTTCTTCTTCCAGTGTGGCCCAGAGAGGCCAAGAGGTTCAACACCCCTGTGACCTCCCACAAATCCTTCCAGTGTGTGCAGTGGCAAATGTTTGGCATTTTAACCATGTGCTTCCTTAAAAATAAGATCACTTTAATTAAAACTGTGTAGGAGACAAAGATCTCTGTCATTTCTCTGGTCCCCAATAGAAGACTGTATGTAGTGTTTGTGCCGCAAGGTCCTCTGTGACCGGCACAAGGACTTCAAATCTGGTGCTTAACAATGACTTCTTATCTTCAGCTCAATCTAGTTAATCATTCAATGAAGCTGATGAAACTAATTCACCCCATTGCAAGCTGTAGGTGTCTGCTTAAGTCTTTCTGGGTAGGAACTTACCATCTTAAGCAATGATACAAATGAATGCATCTATGTGGTGAAGAATTTTTAGTTTAAGACTAATCTAGAGGCAGATTTACTGTGAGTAAATGGCTGATCAAACAAATGATCCCCTTTGAAATAAATATTTGCTCAAATCATAGATGTTCCAAGTCCCTCCAAACTTGGAATAAGCCCTAAGCAAGTCCTGTTTCAAAGGTTCCAGCACAGTTCTTCCCTGCTCGTGGCTTGGCCTCTGAGGTTGACTCACAGCCTTCCCAACCATTTCCCATGCTCTCTGAGTCACTGTACTTGGCGTGGGCACATCTGAGTGCCCAGGGCAGGAAAGGCTATCAGCAGAAACTCCAAATGCTGTACCACTCTCTATGGCTCACAGTGTTTGGTTCATCTCTAGCCCTCAGAACATTTCATCCTTCACCTCTTGAGTTTAAATGAATATACCTATGATCATGATTTGCCATTAAAATAACTCATTCAAAAATGCATGATAGAGAGAGAGAGAGATGGGGGAGTTTGCGGTAAGGGACCAGTGCTGCATCTATGGCGATGATGGTTACATGAGTCTATACATGTGAGAAAATTTCACAATACCATACACCAAAATTTTTTTTTAATGTAAACATTTTAGAAAAAGGGGAATAAAGATGAACAAATAATAAAGAATTTAAAAATAAAATTTTTAAACACACAAAACTTTAAAAGGGTGCGTGTAGAAGCGGATACAATCTGAATAGGGCCTGTAGTTGAGTGAATTACATCACAGCAATGTCAGTTTCTCGGAGTACCACGGTTATAAAAGATGTCACCGCTCGGGAAAGTTAGGTGAAGGGTAGGTGGGAACTCTATACCATTTTTGCAAGTTCTTGTGACTCAAATTATTTTCGAATGAAAAGGTGAAAGTACATAGTCATTTATTTCTAAACTTATCTGACTAATCTTTCCAAGTTTAGGGTTTAGTTAGCAATCCTGGTAGAAACCACCTTTAGGACTCTGGTTCACTCTACCAAAGCTGCTACCCTCTTCCAGACAAAAAAATGGAAGAAGGAAAGAACAACAAATGTGGAGCAGTCTGTTTTCAAGCACCTTGTTGATATATGTATATATCTATTCCTGTGTAGAATAAAAGGTCCTGCTCTCTTTTACACATTGCCTTTCTCTAAATGCCAGCAAGTAAATGTGTCAGATTTTGGGTGGGGGCTACTGCGGTCATCCTCTTTCCTACCCATCACTAGTCACAGGTAAGAGTCAGGAAACTGTCTGAAGCCTGGATGTATGACAAGCAGGTCTTGCCCAAGGGGGTGTAAAGAGTGAAGGCTGGAGAAAGGCAAAGACTGTTGAGCTTGAAACAAACATGCTCCATACTCAAGCAAGTTTCAAGGGGCTCAGACAGGAACCAGAACACGTGTCTCCAGGGAATTTTCATAGGACAAAAGAGATGAGGTAATTCATCTCTGTACCCTTAGGCAGTTTTGCAATGACACTTTTTTTATTGGCTGAATCTGACAAAATACTGAGTTTGACCACAGAATTATTTGATATTAGATATTTTAAGCCGAATCCTTAAAGCTAGCAATTTTTAAAAGCAGTATATCAACATATATGGATTTATATAAATGATGGGCAAAAGGAAAAAAGAAAATCAAAAAAAGGGAAGGAGAATGTGAAAGAAAAGACAAATTACAGAGGTTACCACTCCCAAGTTTAGAGGGGAAAAGGCAGAGAAAGGCTGGTGATGGGAGACAATCAGAAATTCCTTCATTGAACAAAAGGTTTCCTTTTCTCACTCTACTATCGCTTAAGGATTTGTCCATGCGACATGCAAACACCTGTGAGTTTGAAAGCTCCACTTTGGCGGCTGTATTTGTTTTCATGTCTGCACAAGTGAAATGCCAATAATGAGACTCGTCACTATTTCTGCTAGGCATTTTATTCAATGTATTTTCAGGAGTTTTAAAGCTTGTCTATTGGCTTCCCCCAGTCTCTAAGGCTTGCTCTATTACATTAATAATATGGTAATATAATCTTGAAGCTACGCTATGAAGGCTAGAAAAACATCCTAAGCATTTCCTGTTCATTAAGCATTATACTCTATAGCATATCTTTCTAATACGATTACTTAAAGTGCCAAAGAAATGATCACTCAATCCTCTAAGTCCTTACTACCTTTTCCCTAAAGATGTCTGGAAATGGTCAGGCATCCCTTAACAATGGGGACATGTCCTGAGAAATGCCTCGCTAGATTTCATCACCATGCACACATCACAGGGTGCATGTACACGTGTGGATAGGACAGCATAGCTCCATGCTACAGCCTTCTGCACACCTGGGCCATGCAGTATGGCCTATTGCTCCCAGGCTACAAGCCTGCACAGCATGTTCCTGTGCTGAGTGCTGCAGGCGATTGTAACACGATGCTAAGTACTTGTGTACCTACATGTAGAAAAGGTACAGTAAAAACATGGTGTTAAAGAATGGGGCAGCTGTACAAGGCACTTACAAAGAATGGAGCCCGCAGGACTGGAAGCTGATCTGCGTGAGTCAGTGAGTAAGTGCTGAGTCAGTGTGAAGGCCTAGGAAACACTGGCCCCACGGTAGACTTTATAAACACTGTGCTCTTATGCTCCACAAAATTTAAAAAATATATTTTTCTTTTTTCAGCCATACATTCACCTTAGCCTACTGTGATTTTTTTGCTCTGCTGTATGTTTTTAATTTTTTTTAAACTTTTCCACTCTTTGTATAAAAGCATAACTTAACAACACACGTTGTTCAGCTATACAAAAATATCATCTTTCTTCATACCCTTATTCTATAAGTGTTTTTCTATTAATATTTTTTTAATTTTTGAACTTTTTGTTAAAAACTAAGACACAGACACACGCACTAGCCTAGGCCTACACAGGGTCAAAATCATCAATATCGCTGTTTCTACCTCCACGTGT
This sequence comes from Macrotus californicus, assembly GCA_007922815.1. Lineage (NCBI taxonomy): Eukaryota > Metazoa > Chordata > Mammalia > Chiroptera > Phyllostomidae > Macrotus > Macrotus californicus. The sequence continues at coordinate 13,838 of VMDR010016091.1, read as the reverse complement.
TGTGACACTGGAAGGCATCAGGGGCGATGACATGCATAGAGCTGACATCTCCTATGACAACAATACCTTCTCTGCAACACCTCCTGAAGGACCTACCTAAGATTTTTCTTGAGGAGTCACTCTTCTCAGAAATATGTCCATGGTGGTTTGCTTTGTTTGTTTCATCTGAGATTTGCATGCGGGCGGATAACGCACCATGAACTTTCCCCTCTTCTAATGAGGATGTCTCGGTATGGGGTTCATGTCGTCCAACCTTTTTAAAGAGCTTGTTGAAGTCTGCAAAAGCTCCTGCTAAACCTTTCACTGTAAATTTTCCTTGGGATTCTTCTTTTTTTATTCTCCTGCAGTTTCCTCTTTTTCTTGCTTCTTTTTCAGCTATGTGTTCCTCTTCCAGTTCCAACTAATCAGTCAATTCCTCAGGAATCATCTCCAGGAGCTTCTCAAGGTCATCTTCATCCACACCCAGGTTAAAGTTGTTTACCATCTTAACCACAGTCTTGTCGATTTTTGCAACATTTGAGCTACAATGTTACAAAGGCTATGATGTCGGTAGGCTATAGAAAATTTTGGGCTCTATTATAATCTAAGGGGACCACCACATATGTGGTCCATTGTTGGCCAACATGCTGTTATGTGGCACGTGATTGTATATTTCAAATACGAGGGCTGTATTATTTATTGCTGTGTAACAAATTACTCTAAGGCAGCAGCTTAAAACAATACACATTTGTTATTTTAAACTTTCTGTGCTTTAGGAGTCTGGGCATAGCCTATTTGGGTCTTTTGCCTAGAGTCTAATAAGATGACAAAGTATCAGCTAGGCTGCATTTTCATCTGGAGACTGGGAGGAAGAGTTTGCTTCCATGCTCTTTCAGGTTGTTGGAGAATTCATTCCCTTGTGCCATATGACTGAGCCTCTCAGTTTCCAGAGGCTGCCCACAGTTCCCTGCTACATGGAGTTCATCATACGCAGTTTACAGCATGGCAGCTTGGTTATTCCTTCCAGAGTAGCACAGGAGCTAGAAGGACAGTCTTACTTAATGTGATGTAACCATGGGAGTGACACCGCATCACCATATTCTAATAGTTAGAAACACAGAGCGTGTCTGCCCGCACTCAGAGGGAAGGGGGCGCACAAGGGTATTGCAGATGAAAGGGGGCCACACACTAACCCTGACAAGCTCTATCTTTTTACATGTCAAAATAGACAACTTGAAAGGTGCTGGTGATAATATGGAATAGTGTTTTGATAGAAAAATAGTTAAAGAGAAAAAAACTTTAAATGGCATTTTAAGTAAATTTTCACAATATAATAAGATTCAAACTTACACTTAAAAATTGCTTACATAATAATTAAAATGTAACTGAAGAAATATATTCGCTGCCTGATTTCTTGACATGTTTAAGTGTTATCAATAATTTTATATGTTCAAACAGGATTTGGAAAAAAATAAAGCTAAAAAATGTAACAGACTGGGAAAAAATACTTGCAACACACTTAACAGAGAGAGAATTAATATCCAGAACACGTGGATTAATTAAAAACCTTCTACAAATCATTAAAAAATATTAAAGAAAAATGAGCAAAATATGAATAAGCAATTCACAAAGAGAGATAAATGCTCAATTAGCCTTATAATTAAGTAAATACATGATCAAAACAATAATAAAATGTAAATGTTCACTCACACAACTGGAAAGATGAAACAAAAACTGGTTTGCAGTCTCAAGGGCTTTCAGGGATGTGAGAAAATGAGCAAACTCTCACACATTTAGGGCAAAGATAAGCTTTTGGAAGACAATTTAGCAAAACCAATAAAAATTTAAAAGGATTACTATTCGATCCAGCAATTCCATTTCTGGGAAACCATCCTAAAGGAACACTCCCACTTTTTACAAAGTAACACACAAAAGTATTCATTGTAGAATTTTTACCATCGTAAGACACTGGAAATAAAAAAACGCACTGTAGCAGAGAACTGAATTATAACAGATCTGGGCCATCAAATTCTCCGTGGCCGCTAAAAAGAAAGAGGTTGACTTCTGTGTGCATGCCTAAAAGGAGCTCCCTTGCTTATTGGGTGAACAAAACGGAAGAACAACATGTAAATTATGATCTTACGTGTGTAAACCACAGACATATATAGATATAGTCACGTACAAACGTGTAAGACCCGTAGAAAGGGGAATGAAAGGGTGCCCAGCAGCGCTCACCCTGCCACCCCGTGAGCAGGACACAGGGGTGGCCAGGGAGGAGGCTGGGCTTCAGTTTGTGTAGCTTGATTTGTCTGGCTCACGTGACTAGAGAATGCACAACGAGAATAAAAATAAATGAAGTGCGCCACCATGTCTTTGCCATTCTAAGTAGAAAGAAAAAAAACATTTCCATAATTCAAAAATATTAAATCTTTTTAATACCAACCACCTAAATTTATGTCCTTCCCTGCGAACTTCTTGCCAAGTCATCTAATTTTCTGGCACATGATAAACGTAAACGAGAGATTCAAAATTAAGAGGCAAGTTCTAATATCTATCTATCTATCTATCTATCTATCTATCTATCTAACCATTTTCTATCCCTGCTGTTTATAGTCTGCCTTTCCTACATAGTTTGTACTTCCCTTTCTGCCAGTCATAAAATTTATACCTTTCTCCCTCAGGTTTATTTTTCAAAAGGCCATAAAATAGCAAGAATGGGATGGATGAAGAATGAGAATACAGTAACAAGAATAACAAGATTAATAGAAGACCTATGTTAAAATACAACTCTAGAGTTTTGACATCATCTGGAAAACCTGTCTTGCCTATGTTCAGCTTCTGCATATGAAAGGTTCAGGAGCTCTGTTTTCTTAGCAAAACAATAACAAGCCATAAAAACTTTGACTTATAATTCTGATTTATTTCATCACAGTGAAGAACTTTTGAATGTGACCTCACATCACTTTTGCTGATGTCAGTGTTTCTGGCCATAGTTGCTGCATTCTACTGTGGTCCCAAGCTTGTGAGCAACATTATTTTTTCTTAGAAAGTTAATTCAACTTCTTTTACACCAAAAAAAAAAAGCAGCTAAACAGCTGAAAAATTAAACCAAAAATTAAAAACATATGGCTTTGGTTCTTTCCATTTAATTGGGTAGATATGTATATAAATTAAACCTAGACCTGTAGGTACTCATTGCCCATTTTCACTTTATGATTACCTCAAGTCAGCATAGTGCCTTGTAAAAATCTAGCAATGCTGCAGCCATTCCACAAACTCTATGAAATAAACACATCTCTCTGGCTCAGTGAAGTTCAGAAAATCTGGGTCTTCGCTCCTGTAACTGTATCATATTGCATTTACTGGTTATAAAGTCTCCAAGAACAAGGTTGCCCTTCTTTTCACAACTTGATCCTTTACAAATTGACAAATGTAATGCTTTAACCCACTTGAACTTAACCCTGGCTCCCTGAGGGAAGGTGCTAACCAGGTAGAGTGTCTGTCCTTCTTCTCTTGGCCTGGGCTAGTGGAGGTGGCATCAGCAGGAGGCAGCCCAGGGCCCGAGGGGTACAGCTGGCCTCCGCTAGAGGTTTGGGTGGTCTGAGTCAATGAGCTTAACAAACTAAGGTCAAAACAGGAAGACAAAAGGAGCATGGGCCCTGAGAAGGCAAAACCAAGGACCTGGTGCCAGAAGGCTAGGTCACCAGACAAGGGCATGAATTGTTATCCAGCTGGAGGCCAACTCCCTGAAAAGCAAACAGAGATAAAAGCCAAGGACTAGGTGACATTCCTCAGAATCCAGGTGGGTATTTGTTCCTTCTTAGTCACCAAGTGCTTGGAAAAAAATAGAGAAAAGTTTCTCTGCAGAGCTTCTCTGTTACGGCATCTCTGCTATCTCCCCTGAAAAGGGGTTGTGACATTCAGGTGGCCTTCTGGAAGGTGTTGCAATAAAAAGCCTTTACGAAAAGTTCACCTAGAACAAGTCACTTTGGTTGATTTTTTAAGGGGATGGTTTAGAAAGAGCAGCTCCATAGGAGGAAATACACAGGGAAGAAACAATAACACCTGTAGGCAGTAACTTGAATATGTCCTTGCATAAAAATGAAGATTTCTTTATCAAACCATGAAATGTTTTGTCTACACAACTCAAAGCATTCTGGACTGGAAACAGTAAAATGGTGAGTTTGTATTGGATGTAGAGGGTAAGTGGAGAAAAGTCAAGACTGAAGAAGACAGAAGAAATTAAGAGGTAGGGGGAGGGCAGGCTGAAGCATTTCATGTCGGCAGGCAGGGGACCTTGGGTCACCCTACATAAAAGAGCCATCCCTCCTACTATGTCAAAGATTTGAAAGTCATCCTCAGGTAAGACTGGATATTTTTGGAATTCCCTGGATACCTGACACTGAGTCCATCAAATGGATTACGAAAGCCGTTTGCTAAGTAATTCAAAGAAGTGCTTCAGTTTCGACAACACACACAAAGGGAATGCATACATGACCTAGGTAATTGTGAACAAAGGTATTGTGGCTAAAATAATTACTTTGTTTTCCACTTTATTCTGCTAGTTGATTTTCACTGGAAAAAGAACACATGGTTTCTTAAAGTCTCAAGTGCACACCCCCATTTGTGCTGACGTTCAGAACTGGGCAGGTGCACCAACCATTACTGGTGACTAGGAGCCACCTTGAACTCCCCGGCTGCCCCCTCAAAGGAAAAGCAGCCCATGGTCATCATCCGAACGCAGACAGTCCCATCTGTCGGTCTCACTAAGCTTCAAACGAACCACTCAAAGCGCTCAGTGACCACTGGCCGCCTCCCACTTGTGTTGTCCACCGTTCAACAATTCCAAATCTTATGGAAAGCAAGTAATTTTCATCAAAATAATTATAGCTCTGGCTGACCCTCGATGAAGGTGGGGGCCTCAGGAAATCACGTTGCATAAGGTCTTCCATTGCTCACATTTTCATCCAGGTGAAAAACCAAGGAACATAAGTCTTTGGGGCAACCCTAAAGAACAAGAGGTCAGTGAGAAGGAGGTCTGTGGAGGTCGGGAGGGACAGGCAAGGAGGTATCAAAGGGCCACAGCTTCCAAAGAGCGTTCTCAGAAAAATACATGCCCCGCACCCCTGCCTCCACCCTCACTCCACTCCGTGTGATGACAGAGGAGGGTTTTGGTTTATTTTCTGTTTGAACTGCTGAGTCTCACAGGGCAGGCGACTGGAACAGACATCTCTGATTAACATACAGAGAACAAAATCCACCCTACATTTTGCAGCTGCAATGCCAGTTGGTCTTTGTTTTACAAACATTTCTGTAGTTTTATCTTTATTGCTGATACAGTGGAGAAGCAATGATTTTTTTTCAAAAAGATTTTGAACATAAGTGACATTTTCCCAGTGGCAAATCTGTTCGCAGAGGTAATGTTCGCCGAAAAATTTGGGGAAATATTTGCTTATTTTCACAACAAATAATTGGCAGAGTTGTGTCTTTGTGAGACACAGTTATGTCTTAAATAGTAGCTAAAACTCTGTCACGGTGATATTATTATCCAAGGCATGGTAAAAGTTTAAAGAATTCACTGTCGTATAGAGTTCCTACTCTGTGCTTAGCACCCACTAAGTGCTGGCAGATACGAAAGAAATGCAAGAAGCAGGTTTGGCTCCCTTCAGTGTTACCAACGAGGAAAGACAGAAATAAAGGGCTGTGTAAGAAGCATGTAATTAAGTACCAACATGTGTTGTGCCAAGGATGTGGTTCGTTTTTCATCGCTGGAGGAAAAAATGCACCAAAGCCCAGCTAAGAAAAATGACTAAGCGCTACTTTCCTTGGAAACAGTATGAGACAGTGGAAAAAAAACCAAAATACTTTCAAGTCAAGCAGTACCAACCCAGGTAATCATTGGCGTGACAAATGTCTTAGCAGATGGTCCTTACACGGAGCTAGGTTTGCATCTCGACTCCTCCTATTATTAGTTTTGTGACCTTGGACAAGTTTTTAACCTCTTCGAGCTTCCAATTTCAAATGAGGATAACAAGCTAGTGTAATTTATTTGTTTTAAAATTTCAGTGATGGGGTGTAAACATGACATGATTTTAGTTTTGTCCAGTCGCTGCTTTTAACATTGTTTTTGGAAAAGTCTACTTTTCTTATTGGAGAACTGAACCTTTCTCATTTCTTCTCCCCACGATAAAGAGTTTTGAGACCAGAAACAATTTTCTGCCCCTGTGTTAACTGACATCATGCAAAAGAACTTGGCTGTTTCATCTAGAAGACAACTGTCCTGGAAGAGAAGACTAAATCACTTCCCGACCGGGAACAACTTGCTCAACAAGACTCACTCCAAGGACTCTCTAGCCTTGCTTTGCCCTTATGTGAAGCTAGTATGTCACACACTGCTCAGTCTCACCCAGCTCCCCCTACTCCTGCCCTGCCTTACCCCCTCAATGTCACCAGGCCTGGCCCCAGTGCCCATTCCCGACTGAGGCTGTCAAGGTGGGGTTCTCCCTCACAGCAGTAGGTCTAATAAACTTCTCTCAGCTGGACCGAAAGGTTTTTCTGGTGGTCTTCTAAGACGGTAACAGTAGACACCTCTCATCAGAACCTTTCAGCACGTTTCATAATATTCTGGCCACTCTGGGGTTAAAACACAAACCTATCTGGGCTGGCTTAGAAAGTTCAGTTAATATCTTCAAAGCACCACCCAGCCTTACCTCACCCCAGACAGGGGGCTCAAGGGACATGGGATTTGGAGGTAGGTTGGCCTCCTCATTTCTTTTTTCTTCTTATTTTTTTTAATTGTTGTTCTACGATAGTTGTCACAATTTTTCTTCCGTTGCTCTCTACCACTCCCCTTCCCCTCCACTCCCTCAGTCTATCCCCACCCTGTTATCCATGTCCATGGTTCCTTGAGTAGACCCTTCCCCTTCTTTCCCCCCTTCTCCTCTCCCCTCTCCCCGCTGGTCACCGTCAGTCAGTTCCTTGTTTCCCTGCCTCTGGTTCTATTTTGCTCGTTTGTTTGTTTTGTTCATTAGGTTCCACTTTTATTGGCCTTCTCTTCATAAATGGAGGTGAGGCGGGGGAGGGGGGAGATGTGTGCTTGGAGATGACCCTACTCCTTTAGAAGACCTAACGTTCTTGTAACTCGTCAGTGGTGTGGAGAGGTTCTTTCTCACTTTGCTGCTCTGGCAAGAGTGCCAGCAGGATGTCCCTGTGTCACCAGGATGGTGTCCCCATGTGGACGGTGCTCATGGCTTTCTTGTGGCATGTCAGCACCAGGCTGACCTCTCCACTGGTGTCTCAAAGAGGCTAATCTCCATCGGTTCCTGCCTCCAAAACCCTTTCTCGGCACAGTGCTGCCCTGTTCTGCCCCCTCTTGTAAACCTCTTGCTTCTTCCTATGAAGCCACAGGATCCACTGAGGAAAATGAGAATAAGATAGAACATAGCAGTGAGAATTAAACACCCTCTACAATATGTGGCCCGTGGACAATAACTATTAATCTTCTTTCTTCCCTACTGCATGCAGTGCATCATGGTGGCGACGCTACCTTTGCAAATAGAAATGAAATAGGAGAATACTGTAATACATTTACCATGTTTTAATGTATAAGAAAAGGTTCACAAACATTTGGACTTCAAAGCCAAACATGAACCGACTTTGATTTCATCCAACTTCAAACTAATACAAATTGACCATCCAGAATTAAAAAATTCTTATCTAGATCAATGAGAAAGACAATTTTGATATGAGAGGGACACTCTGTCTTGATTTTTTTTTGGTGCTGTTGCTTCTTAATAAATCTCTCATTTGGTGTTTTAAAGAGGGACGCTTCATTGCTGATGTGGCCAGGCTCTGTTCAAGGTGTGAAATCACTATGTGCCAATGTGAATGGAGGCATAGCGCTCTTAATAACATTTTCCAGACATGTCTTAGAAACTATTGCTATTTGGGGGGAAATCCAAAAGAGCGTAATGAGAAATATTTATAGCATATGAGTGTAATAAAAAATGTAATTATGAATAAACAATACATTAAAATGGTAGGACATACTTTACATTAGATCACAGGACTGAATATCAAAAATACAGGCAATATTTTTGAAAAAATAACCAGCAGTGAAAAATTTATTTCTAATATAAACCAGACACTCCAAAATAATTTGTGGTTTACTTAATTCTTACCGTTCATCCTATATTCTTTTGAATAAGCTGAAGGAAGGCACCCGAGGAACTACCTCAGCTGTTTCTGATTTCGATCCTGAATTTTAGTGCAATGAAAACTCTACTCTATGGAACCAAGAGATAGCATGTCATTTTTAGAAGTTTAGACTTTTTTCCTCTGAATGTAGACACATAATAAAAAGAAATGCATTATACAATAAATAAGCATATTTCCAAATTGTCTCATTATTTCTGGGCAAACAATAATTGCATATAAATTCTGAATAAAGAACTATCACATTGCATCTTATGTGTTCCACAATGTGTACTCACAGAAAATCATTACAGTAACAAAACCAGCTGCATGTAATAGAAAGCAAATGATTTACAATGTTACTATGAGAAACTACTTTATTTCATATTATCATAAAAAGAGCAGGACTGAATATTTGCATGACAAACAGAAGAATCCAGGAAATTCCAAATGCAACTTAGTTTCTTTTCATAGGTATTAATGCTGGAAGGTGATTTAAAAGCCTTCTCCTCTAGAGAATATTAGCAATTATAATTTGCAGTCCTTATTAATCTAACAACTGAAAGAAAAACATGGACAAACATAAATAGAATACAGAAAGAAATACTTGGAGTAATATGTGCTCCTATCACACAACAGAGAGAACATTTAGTGATTTTGAACCTTCCTTTTCACTTAAGCTTAGAAGTAGAATGCATTTTTGTTCCTAAAGGAAGCTCGACCCTGAAATTTGAACCACGCCATGGCTGGGCCCTGGTCCTTGATCCACGAACAATAAATCTTCCCAATCCTCACATGATGGATCCCTTAAGTCTCCTGGTGGTTTCTTAGTCATTTGCATACCTTTCAGGGAAAGATGACATTCTGAGGGGTTTTTCTGGTGCCTCTCTGATGACAGGAGGCTCAGGGGGTTGTCTGAGACCTTCTTTGCCCAGTGTGCCCCTGCCTGGCTCTTCCACTGCTACCGTTGCTACTCTGAACCAGCACGGTGCGCGGCACTTCCTCACTTTGAGGGTCCCTCCTGAGAAACAAGATACAAGAGATAACTGCTTTTGGATGCCCAAATCAAGCTGGAGGCTCTATGAACAATTTGCCCAATTTCCATGCTCGACGAGGAGGGAAGGGAGAAGAAAGGTCCTAAAGACACTCAAAAATATCTGACAAACTCCATCTTTGCCAATCCTCCATTTTTCCCCTTCCCCTTGAACATTGAGATCTTCGCCAAGTCCAGATCTTTCATCATTTGCATTCTTTCAAAATTCTCTGCTCATTGCATAAACTTTGGCCTTTGTTACCTGTTTCCCTACCGTCTACCTTGAAATGGTAAAACCGAGCCAGGCCCCTGGGAAGTAAGCCCTTGTATCTGCTGCCTGAAACCAGGAGGAAGGTCACAGAGCGCTGGGCGTACTAGCAATAAGAAACACGGAAGTTATTATCAACAGATTGTCAGCCTCACAATCACATGAGCTTGTTCAGGTGAGTTTTTCCAAGAAGGCACTGGGTTTTTCATTCCACAATCAACTTAAAAATCATCTCTCTTTTTTGCCTGTTTAAATTAAGTTGTGGGGGGGGGGGAGGCGGTGACATTGGTTAATATCATTATGTGAGTTTCAAGTTTATAGTTCTGTAAGACATCATCTGTATATCATATTGTGTGCTCATCACCCCAAATCTAGTCTTTTCTATACATCTGGCCCCCTTTACGCTTTTCAAACTCCTTCTGCCTCCCCTCCCTCTGAAAATTCACCTCTTCATACGGTGCGTCCTGTCCTGTAATAACCAGTCAGCTTTGACCCATCATATATATTTCCCTGCTTAGCTATCCAGCTCTTATTTATTCTTTACGTGTTCACTATGTTATAAAATTTAATGGGATTTGACATAGTTTGACACAACTAGAATTTTCTTGCTTTCAGATCTGTTCAGCTCACCATTTTAAGCAATCATTGATGCTGGAGGAAACAGTATGAATGCTGAGAGATATACATTTATTAATACTGTATAGTGTGCTCCCATGTACAATACGCACCCACGTTTTTGGCCTAAACTTGGAGGAAAATAATCTCTCGCTTTAATTTTTAAATCCAATTATTTATTTATTTATATTTAGAAACAAAACTGATTATCATATTCCAAGATATATGGAATGATATATATATTCCATATATCCATATGCTTTAATGATAAAGCATATGGATATCATTGTTGCTTTCCAGAGTTACAGTTTTAACGCATATGCATAAATAAAAGATTAAGAAACATACATATATATAGATGTAGAATTAGTACTACCCATGTATAATGCGCACCCTTATTTTTTCCTCAAAAATTTGGGCAAAAAAGTGTGCATTATACAAGCCTAAAAACCATGACAAAATTTCATATTTGCAAAATTCTTTACAGTTTACACAGTGCTTTTCCATATATTGTGTTATGCTTTCCAGCGAATGTCTAATAAACACGATTGGTAGGTTGAGGTGGTGGGGTCTCGAGACCAGGGGTCATCCCTGATCTCCTGAACAGGAGCCGAACATTTTCCACAAGAGACAGACTGCAAAGAATCCGGTGATGTCAAAGCTGTAGAGATGCGTCTCCATCCTTCTGCAGCTTGTGGACGCCAAACACCGCAGTTGAGACTACCGTTTCTGTGAGTATGCTGTGGGCTGCAAAACAGATCAACTTGTCTTTGGCTTGTCTCTGCACTTCCACTGAAGCAGCGTAAGGCTTGGGGATTGTGTCAAGGATGCTGTGATCGTGCTTAAAGGCCATTGAAGTACAAGAGTTGTTCAAAGGAGAGGAAGGATTTGGTTTCCAGGTTTCCTGCCTCATCCCTGTGTGAGCAATGCCTGAGGAGGAGAGTCCACCACCTTCATTCATTCATTCTTTGTGATGGGGTGGGAAAAATACAATGGGAATGTTCCTGTTGGCTGTAGCTTAATCTCTTCCAAATTAAATGAAATTATGATGTTAAGAAATTAGCATGAGGTAAGCAATCAGCAAATGTTAGCTATTATTTAATAATATTTAAAAGAGATAACATAAGTTAGAGTGGTACATGCGAGTTAGGAAACACTGATTAGTCACTGAATGTTTACGTTGCTAAGTATACCAAAGGATGTCATATTTTTTTTCAAAATTCATCACAATTCTTTTCCTAAAGGAAATCTAGTATATTAAAATATTATTTGATGTATGATCTATGCCTTAAGTTTCTCTTTTTAAAATTTTATTTTGTATTTATTGCTTAAGTTTCTAACTCAGCTGCTTGAGGAGATAGGTTTATAATTTAGGGAACCTTTTATTATTATTCTGCAACTTAAGAAGCTGATTAATTCTTATAAAGTTGTTAAATTGATACTTTGGAAAGTCATTATTCTATTGTAAATTAAGGTTTGGAATATTATTGAGTTATTTTAATTTTAGTTTTTGTTTAGAAAAAGTGTCTAATCATATTGGATTTGGCATGAAACAAAAACAACTCAGAGTCTCAATTTGCTGGCTCTCACTGGCTGTCCTAGCGAGGCATCTGTTGCATCCCCTGATCCGTAACTCCTTGGAGAAGAACAGCCCAGAAGAACCCTCAGACCTGAGGACCACAGCTACACAGAGAAGGGGGACTGCACCATCCACCCAAAAGCCACAACTTCCTATGTGCTGGCCACCCCCTGTGCTCCACCTGACCCCACACTAAATGCTCCCAACAACTCATTCTGCAGATGAGCAACCCTGAATTGAGAGAGTTTACGTAATTTGCTCAAGGTCACTCAGGTAGTTGGTGCCCAAGGGATAAAACCCATCCAGCACAGGCACTCAGTGACAGTCCAGTGAGGGTCTCTTTCTGGGGCACTTCAGAGGAAATCTTATGTTAGGAAACACAAGCCCTGCGGTCCTGGGGTGCCTTGCACCAGGCTTCACTTGTACGAAGCCAATCTGTTCCATGCTTTCCAGTGTCTAAGTACCAGAAAGGAGAACAAAATCTCCTGAAATTACACAGGGGACTTACGCAAAGCTTTAACTTAGAAATTCATACAATGCACTTCATACCCAGGACAGAAGTTTTTGAAAAATTTCATTAATTTTTCTTAAGACCTCAGGTTCCAAGAGTCCAGTTACAGGCACAAATGATACAATTTATGCCTTGTCCTCCTGCAGAATAAGCCTGATAAACAACCACAGGAACACACACTTGTTCATTGATGGGAGTCTATTGGGAAGACATCCTGGATAATCTGAGATCCAAATTTAGAGACAGAAGAAATTTAAATGTCATTTGTTTTACTGAGGAAGAATTTAAGTTGCTCAGGGTCACAGATGCTTAATGCACCTTCCACTATACTACTTAACTTCCTGGAAGCGGGTATTTCTTTTAGGTCTACATTGCCAAGACATGTCCTATGCTCAATCTTGGCTGCGTAGATGATCAGTGATTACTCCAATAACTAGAAAATGATTATAATACAGATTCACGACAGCCATTCTCTACATCATAACCTACATGTGCTCTGCAGGTGATCTAATCTGGACCGTGTAAAAGAGAAGCACCCAGTTCTAAGCCAAAAATATTTTTATTATCAAATATTCAGATGGACTAAAACACTGTTCAGGCTAGTTGAAACTACTTAGAAGAAACAGTTTCAGATCTGACCTTGGAACAAAAAGAGTTGGATCTACCCCCTCAAAATGCCATCCTCCCCCCATCCCCGAGCTTTATATCAACATCAATATAACTAATACTTTTAAAGTCCTTTACTTTGTTTAGCATAGATTAAATAAGTAGAAAGAACACTAGATCTCATGTAGGGGGAAAAATACCACCAGCAAATGTTTCTGCCAGCTGTGCACCAGTTTAATGTTCTCCAAATGATCATATGCATCAGTTCCAGAAATACTACAGTTCTAATCCTTTATTATTTGTTTAAAGGATTCTCCATCTTGGATGTTAACTGAATATGAAAAATATTAGCAGATGTTTACAAAGTCCAAGGATACATCTACGTACTCTGATAAACATTTCTTTCAGCAAAAATCAAAATCTCCCAGCCCTTGTCAGCCTCCACAGGGATCCATACAAGCAGCAATGTTCTAGAATATTTTGGAAAGACTCAGGATGATGAGGCGATTGAAATTTGAAGATAAATATGTAAGTATTCACAAAACCTTTCTCCAATAACAATAATCACTGCTTTTTAGTAATTCTATACACATATAAACTTACTGTATTATATTGAGTGGGCCAAAAATCCATTTAGTTTTTGCCCTACGATGGCTCTAGTAGTGCTTAGTTGTCTTTAACTTCATTTGAAATGATTTTGTTAGATTGTATCGTGACAGCTGTCATATCAGTGTACATTAAAAAAACGTATTAAAATCGGTGAGTTTTTAGTAACCATTTTAATATTGAAGATGGAAGAAAATATGCAACATTTTTGGTGATAATGCTTTCTTATTTCAAGAAAGGTAAAAATGCAACTGAAACGCACAAAAAGATTTGTGCAGTGTACGGAGAAGGTGCCATGACTGATCGAATGTGTCAGAAGTGGTTTGCGAAGTTTTCTTGGTACTACTGAATTTTGGCCAAATCATTCTTTGCTGTCTCATGCCCTGGAAGATGTTTAGCAGCACCTTTGGCCTCCACCCACTAAAAGCCAAGTGGGAGAGAGCCGACA
>VMDR010016090.1:0-21542 GCA_007922815.1 Macrotus californicus | reverse complement strand
AGATCAGTGACTTTTCATTTTTTGAACATATTCAATGATGTGATGATCCTAATCTAGAAGACATGGAAATTCACACACATGTAAGCTGAATCGAAGTCCCATGAAACCACTTTCGCCCCTCCTAAACACAATGCCCTGTGATCTTTTCCTCTCTGTTTTATTTCGTTCATAAAGGTAAAGCTGGCAGTGTCCTCTGAAATGGATGTCATGGTCCACACATGAGCTGTAACTCACAACTTGAAGACACTGTGTCATGTTTTCTGATTCTCCTAGGAGCCAAAATCACAAACAATCACCTTCAACCCAATTTCATTAGTGCAGAACAGAAAACCTGCATTGTAAACAGTTCGTGTGAAAAATAGCTAAGGTTTCAGCCAAGGTCAATATTGGGAAACATTGAAATCTTGGGCATAAAAGCTGACCTTTCAGCCCACAGCCCTCAGGGATACTGCATTTCCTTTCAGGTGCCATATTAAGAGAAATCAAGAACCTGAAACATGTTCAGAGAAGGACAATCAAAAGGGAAGGATCTGAAATTATTTAAGGAGCCAGGGAATCTTTCATCTGATTTTGAAGGAAAATGGTCTCTAGACCATGTTTAAGAAATAAGATTTGATAACAAATCTTTAAAGCGGTAGCAGTATCCTTCAGGACTGAATGTCTTGTCTGATGCGTTATCTTAATTAAAGCTTATTTTTATTAGGATTTTAGATTTTGGTGTCTAAAGGGAGAATCTTGTAAAATGATTGTTCCTCCAATTCCCTCATGTAAAACACCAGCAGGAATCCACCGCTCTCAGGGAAAGAAAAGGAGATCTAAAGCTTGCTCTTGACAAGATTTTTGCACATCTTCAAAGGGATTTTGAAGGAGATTAAAGATCTCCAGCCAGGCTGTGTCTTAGAACACAGATATTCATTTGTCTGGAGACTGGCCCTGGTTTGTGGGAAAGCCCCCTGTTCCTGATGCTCTGGACAAAGAGGAAGCACTTGCCCAGTTTTTTCCCTCCCTTCTGGGCTCCATCTGAGAGCTGGTTCTCCCTGTGATCAGGACAGGAGGGAATGAGAGGCTGGAGCAGTCCCTCCCCAGGTATCCACAGGGGCCTCGGATGCCTGTAGCGGGAAGTCACCCTCAACGCTGGTTACAAGAGAAGTCTGCACTGTTGCTGCTGGGGAGGGCATATTATTGCAACAAGAGCAACAGATTTGCTGGGAGCTTCTTAAATTCAGGAAGGAAGAGGAAGAGAGGTGTCAGGAATGATTCAGAGTTTATGTGATTGGGAAAACTGGGAGCAAATAGGGCCACTGAAACCAAGGGGCCAAACTGAAGTGCTATGAATTGGGCAGGGGGGAAGTATGGATGCTCCTGATGATATTACTTGGCTTAGAGTCACAGCCATGTTCATGAAAGTTGGAAATGAAGCTGGAGTGGTTAAAGTATATTGACCTTGCTGCTCAAATGTTTACTATCCAAAGTTACATCGAGATACTTGGAGAAAACTTTGATCCTAATTGAGAGTGAAGTTGGTCTTCAGGATGTTGAAACTTCCCTATAGTCCTGAAAAACATATTCATTCATTCATTATCTGTTGACATCTCAGATTGAGTTTAACTTTTAGAATGCAATTAACATATTTCGTTTTGGTGGTTCTTTCAGGAGACTTAAAATAACAAGGTTGATTCTGAAAATGATTGTGTGTATTTTCTGATTTCTCAGACAAGGAGAGTCTGATGGCACCCCTCTGATTCTACACACCTCGGTGTTTGAAGGGATCTGAAAGGAAAGGCTGCAGAATCAGAGGAAATGTTGTGCACGTGTGCCTGGAGGATGGAGTGAGGAAAGATGAACAGATACATGTGGGGATGACAAAAAGAGCCGTTAACATGTATCAGGTGCTCACTACCCACTGAGTAGTGTTCTTAGCACTATGTTTAATGATGTAATTGGATTTTCAGCAGTCCAACGTAATAATGATTATTATATTTTAAACATTTTAAATTGATTTTAGAGAAAGAGGAAAAGAGAGAGTGAGCCATCAATTTGTCATTCCATTTACTTATGCATTCATTGGTTGTCCAGAATTTGATGTATCGGGACTACACTCTAGTCAACTGGGCTACCTGGCCAGGGCCAATAATAATTATGAACACTTTCTTTGCCATAAAGGAAGCTAAAGTACAGAGAGGCTAGCAGATTTGCCCAAGGTTGCGAGCTGGAATGGTCTGACCACAGAGGCGCGATGAACAATTCTTAAGGC
Organism: Macrotus californicus; assembly: GCA_007922815.1. NCBI lineage: Eukaryota > Metazoa > Chordata > Mammalia > Chiroptera > Phyllostomidae > Macrotus > Macrotus californicus. The sequence goes on along the minus strand of VMDR010016090.1, from coordinate 19,288 downwards.
AGTATTGTCCTTGCCTGGTTAGGTAACTTGTCAGTAGAGTCAGAGGCTGGAGAAGCTGTCTCCTAGGAGATAGTGTTGCTTTGAGCGCCAAGTGACAACATGTGACCCAACATCAGGAAAAGAGACATTCTCCTCCCGTTTTCCAAAACCAAAGGGAAGCCTCGGGCTTCGGTGGCTCTGGGTTTGTGCAGGGAACCCATAGCCCTTTCAGGAGCTCCACACCGCAAGAGCACTCGGAGAGCGGCAGTGGAGGAGCCCTTCTCAAGTGCGCATGTGCGGTAAATGCCACAAGCCCGAGAGATGGGTGGACTCAGGCCTTTGTGGCCTTAACCGGGATCTTCCTCGGTAAACCCCAGGGGATGGCAGAGAAGGGCAGTTAGAAACTTGCCAAGGGTTAAGGTTCTGCAGTGACTCAAGTGAGGCTTCCCAGCTAGCAAAGCTCAGGAAAATGCAACTGAATTGTACCTACAGGCAGGTGTGGTCTGGAGATTTGCCAAAGGAATGAAGACTGACCATTCTGAAGGTAACTATTTATTTTCTTCACTTCTACTCTCTTATTCTATGGTCTCAAAATCTGTTTAAAGAAACAAATGAGGGGATATTTTCTATCAGAAAAAGAAACTTACCTTAGATATTGTGTGTTATGGGGAAGGGTTTTTACATCTGAGCTTCAGGACAAAACAGCCTGAGCATTGCTTTGTTTCTGCTGACTATCTTTCCCTCAATAGTACAATTTGTCATCCTTTCATGACATGACAACCCTGCTTCTGGTGAAGACTGAGGGCAGGTGGTATAATATAGTGGGTACACAGAGAGTAAGACAAGGCTAATAGAGTTTTTTTCAAACATTTATAGATCTGTTTGGGGGGCTCATCAGAGTTGCTATCTTCAAAATGTTTGTATCCAGTCAAATAGGCCCTCAATAAATGTTTATTAAGAAGTGAAATGAAGAATTTCCTTTGCTCTGTTGTTTACTTAGACCTTGGACTGCAACCTGACCGTGTGGATGTAGCAGCTGTCTGTGATTAAAGGAGCATTTGATCTTCGGAAAATGCTCCACTTCTCTGGACCAATGTTCATATACCTGAGACCTAGTTCCCTTTACCTCTGACCTCTGTCTCATGCTATTTGTCCATTGGCCAGCTCTTCAGTGATGATGCCTAATGCCAGCAGCTGGGCAGGGCCCTGGTACCCTCAGGCCTGGCACTGTGGTGGGACTGCACTGGAGGAGGCTGCAGGGAGGGTACAGTTTGGTGTCTGTGGTTTCTTTGCTGGACGGGGCTGAAGTATAGACTGGAACGTTTTCTGTTTACATTGCACGTTGCATTATTCTTTGCTCTGACACACCGTTGAGAATCTGACTTGATTATCTGGTGATGTTGTTTTCTCAAGTCACAAGTTATGCCTTAGGTGAGAGCACACTGAAGCAGTGTGCTGGAAACTTTTCCAAATATTCATTAAACTACTAATGCTAATTCAGTGACACTCTAGTAGGCATATTGTCCTTATATATTGATACTTTGTTAGCAGCTTTCAATTATATTGTGTAAGAATCAGAAAAAAAATGATGCAGGTAGGAGATTATAAGCTCCATTAAAAACCAAGATCAGAGAAATGAAGAGCATCGTGTAAGTGCCTGTACTGAAAGAGAAATTCGTGGTCCACATATGTGAGCTTTTCTAACAAGATGTAAAACACACAGATGAATAAAAAATGCCTAAATACAAGTATGTTCAATCCCTAATACTTATTAAAATATTCTTCAGAACACTTCCAAAAGATACCTCACAAATATTTTCTTCATTCTACAGATCATGGCATGGTTTGGATAAGGAAGAATTGAACTCATTTGTCTATGAACAGAAAAACACTTTTTTGGAGATCACATGCTTCTATATGATGTATTGAGACAGAAGACCATTGTTTCAGTCAGACCTAAGTGGTCCAAATGAAATACAACAGGGTGACATGTAGCTGTACAGTGACTGGGGCAGGAGGAGCCAGCATTAGCCATGGGAGCCTCAAAAGGCCTTTTAGTGACATCAGAGCTGATACCTAAAAGGTTGGTGGGCAGGCCTTCTGCATATGTAGGGAAAGTTTCACTACCTGTGTGCAAATTCCTGGACTAGCAAAGGAGAGGACAAAAACAAGGTTAGTGGTTGTTTGTTTATAGCACTGGGCATTGTCTGAAACAATGTTACTTGTGAAATTATGAACTGTCCACCACCCCTACAAGAATATACACTCCTAATTGCCAGGGCCTTTGTTTCGCCCTGTTTACTCTTCTTTTCCAGCACCTAGCACGTTGTCTGGCGGATAATAGTTATATAGTAATGTTATTGAATGAAAGAAAAAATATGCTAGGTATACGAAATTCTCTCCAACCCAGCTGCTGACTTTGCAGGCAAGTTCACAGACACCCAGCAAAGGTGAAAAGTTTTCCAGGGGGATGGGACCAGGATTAGACTTTGGGCTGATGGACCTCTGATTTTTCCTCTACACCAGCCTGCCCTCTGCTGCTTCAGTTGGGAAGAACTGGTCAAGTGTTTTAAAAACACAGGTTCTTTCAAATAGAATTTCTTGCTTTCTGAATTTTGCATTCTAAGCTTATATTTGAAGAATCTTTGCACCTTGTAAGTTCCAAAACTGCCCCCCCCCAAAAAAAGGCAGAAAGAAAGAAAGATATTTTCAGCACCGAGGAAAAAACAAACAAAATGTGCTCTTTCTCTAAGCATTAAAACCAATATGAGACTACAACTTATAGCAAAACAAAATAAAACCTAATTTTTAAAATGCACAAAAGGTTTGAAGAGGTATTTCACTACAAGCCACTGTGAAGGTTCCCAAAATAAGGAACAAGAGTAGGCCCTTGGTTTGTTTCTGAGTTTACAAAATACCACTGGAAGGTTTTACCCAGGTGGAGGACAATAACTGAACTCTCTGTAAGTTCATCCTCTTAAGGTGCATACCTGAAAATGAGGCTAGTTGGGCACTTTGTTTCAGCTCACAAGCCAGACCTTAGGCCTGTTCAGGTTGGTGTTCCACACTATACCCCACTTACCCTGTAACTCTTTCTTTAAAGATTTTATTAATTTATTTTTGGAGAGACAGTAAGGGAAGGAGAAAGAAGGGAGAGAAACATCAATGTGTGGTTGCCTCTCACACATCCCCTACTGGGGACCTGGTCCACAACTCAGGCATGTGCCCTAGACATGGAATAGAAGTGGCAACTCTTTGGTTTGCAGGCCCAAGCTCAATCCACTGAGCTACACCAGCTTCGGCCAACCTTGTAACTCTTCTATCTCCATTTTTCAGCCTCAAATTCATGGATGTAAGCCCATGGGCATTAAGAGACTTGATTTCATTCACACCTTAGGATGCCCTTAAGAAATGGTTTCCAGCATCATCCTCATTGTGTAGCTTGGGAGACTGGGGAGGCACTGAAAGACACAAAGGCTTCCTCAGGACAGAAAACTGATAAGAAAAAGGAGTTCTGAACTCAGCTTTCTCCCCCAAGCCAAGGACCTGATACATTCCCAGGGAGCTCTGGACAGGACTGTTTTAGGTATCAGTGTCCAGGTATGGAGATGACATGAGAGAGGATGATGAGGACTCAACAGCCCAAAGGTGACTTTGGGAAGCTCCAATTGGAGGATGGGGCTCAGGTTCCACAACCGTGAAGGGCTGACATCACTTCTTTGTGACAGACCCCCAAGAGAAATTAGAACTCTGGTAACTAGGCACCCACATTCTAGACACAACTGCCTATCCAGGTCACTTGACTTCACACAGTCAGGAGAGTAGGATATCTCTGTGTTGTTTCCCGCTTTTTCGAGGCTCTGGGCTAAAGAAAGCCCAGAGTGAGAAAAGTGTCTCTGGCTTTAGACACTGGCTAAAGAGGCGTCGTGATCAACACCTCCCAACACCTGGCAAAATACACCCTCAGGTAACTGAGTCAACTCACAGCAGGTCCATCCAGGCCAGATCTCCAGTAGGATCGCACTCGGGCCAAATCACACCACTTACCCCTTCTCCTGCATGTATGTGTGTGTTGGGGGTAGTAAGGTTATCAGGAAGAGGGGTGCTCATTCTGGGTACAAGATGGTTATTGAGTGTTAGAAACCTGTAGGGACTGTCATGTTCATACCCCAGGTCATGGCAGGCAAGATGGGAAGGTGAGTGGTGGGGACCAAGCTCCTCTACTCACTGGGCCCTCAAGGTGTCATTTTATCTCTTCCCGGGTTGGAGGTATTTTCAGGTGCTTCTCAGTGCCTACCAGATGTGGGGAATAGAAATTGTGGTGGGAATATGCTCCAGTGGCAATGCCCAGACTGGCCCGTGACAACACCTGACCCTTTGCTGGGCTGGGTCTTTTCAAAAGTCCAAAGAGAACATCATAGAGTTGGCTGATGGGTTGGCTGAGTTGGGTTCACGTATGTCATCACCACCTACGTTGGACAAGTGCACCAGGCCAGAAACACTGTCCAGTGCTGGTCTGAGGTGAGAGCTGGTCCCCACCCAGGGCCCTGAGATGACTGGGGTGGGATCATAAGCTACAATCAAATCTCAGGCTTCAAGGATTCCACATGCCTATTCCCAAATTAATCTGTAACTCCAGTCCTACTACTAGGTTTCTGGTAGGGTAGAAATCCATTCTTCACATTTGTTAGAATCCTAGAGAAAAAAAAATCTTGCTGTTCCATTTTACTTGTTTCGATTGTTTAACTACTTGTAATATGTGTCTTGTGGAGTAGTCAGCTCTGCTGTCCTTGAACATCTTCAAGTCTACGCATCATCACACATAGAGGGTGGTTTTTATGAAACAAAAAACAAACCAACTGGGGAGGGATATACATATTTGAGACATTTGTCTGCAACTTGGCATCTCAGAGAACATGCAAACCATTTTAATCCCACCAGGTCAGCAGCTATGGCCTTAGGCATCTCCATATTACCCTATAAAGAAGGTAATTTTCCTCAGTGATTCAGCCTTTTGCTCTTGTGAGACCTTGACATGATGCCATTCTGTTGTGGTTTCAGCAGTGCAACTGGGAACAGCCTCACTGTGTCCTGATAGACTGTGCTAGTTTGCTGTGTGCTCAGCTTTGCAGAGCTCCATGATGACATCCTTGAGGAGCTGGTGCACGAATCCCATTACAACATCCACAGGGTCAAGATGCAGGTGGACCAAACCAACACCACCATCCAGTGAGGGTCTCAGGTGAGAACTGGGCTGGGGAATCTCCATACACAGGCACCCAAGATGACCTGAGAGAGTCAAAAATCTAGGCTAAAATAAAGGATTGCTTCCTCATCAAGTGCCCCACTATCCCATGCACATATGAATCTGCACCTACACTTCTACCACGAGCTACATAGGACAGGGAAAAGACATTCCTCACATGTTTGTGGGAATATTAGAGAAAAATATGTTACACTTCATAGTAGAGCTCATGAACATCAGCATTTTTCTGTTTTTGTTGATTATCCTACCAGCCTCAAGATTCTGGTGGAGTAGTCAGCTCCACTGTCCTTGCAGACCTCCAAATCCAGCACATCATAGCACTAGATTAGGGGCTGTTGTACACAAAATAAAGAGAAAGTCAAGTATAGGATTATTTCTCTGCAACTTTTCACTTCACAGCCCAGCACAAATGGTTGTAATCTGGACAATTTAGGAAATGTGACCTTACTCATATCCACACTCTCTCATGAAGGAAGGAGTTTCCACAGTGTCCTGCCATTCACTGATTTTGGATTTTGACATTATTCAGTTCTGTTCCTTCTTAAGCAAGGCTGCCAGCAACATCCTCACTGTGTCACGATAGACTGTGTCTGTTTGCCACAGCTGCCATAAGGATGAAACATCAGGTTGCTTGGAGATTTTCTTATGCTTCCTGTCTGGGTACTAGGTTTGTCTTTGTAGAGTTTGAATGAAGACAACCTGGAGGAGATGGTGAATGGATTTAACTACTGTTCATTGCTAAACAAGAGGAAGGTGCATCAGGCCACTGACACCAGCACATGCTGCACTGAGGTGAGAGCTAGCTCAGGAGGGTCTCCACACCCATGACACTGAGATTAAATTCTATTGCCCAAGACCAGACTCAATCTGGGGACTCCCCCAGGGACCTCCTATGGTATTCCCCACACTGTCCCACAGTGCCATATACACTGTCTTCTGGACCTCAAGTTCTCTCTCCAGCTACAAGTGATAGTAGAAAGAAAATATTTGTTGTACAGAATATTTGGAAAGAAATTAATTTTGGTCATAGTAGATCACAAGCATACTAGTATTTTTCTTATTCTTTTTTGATTGTTTTTTTTTTCAAGACTGCCTGCCCCACATAATCTTCAGAACAGTGATGTCAACAGTCACTGAAGATCTTCTCCAGTAATGGAGGTTGTTTGCCATACCAATGCCACCTCTCAGTGCTAGTGGACATGGTGTCATTCACCTCAGGTGTCATGTCAGCAGTCCTGCCAGATCACTTAAGTGTGTCCCAGGGAAATGTGTATAATACTGTGGTTGCAATAACATAGGACACCACTGGGTGATGTAAAGAGCAGACACTTAATTTTTCACAAACCCAGAAACTAAGAGTTCGAAGTGAGGGTGTCAGAAGGGCCGATTCCTTTTCAGGGGCTTTTCCCTTGCTTGTAAATGGCCATCTTCTCACTCTGTGTCACACGGAATACTGCCTGTGCCTCCTCTTCTTCTCCCCTCCTCTTCTAAGGTACTGGTCATATTGGGGTAAGACTCACATCATGAATTCAGTTAACCTTAATAACCTCATGTAGGACATATGCATGTGGGCATATTTTGAATTTCTAGGGGTTCCAAAGTCATGGCATTTGGGTGACACACGTGAGACCACAATGTTTAGCTGTACTATCCTCAGCAGGAAGGACACGCACATGTAAATTTTAGCATCTACAGCCAGATTCCCAAAGGAAAAGTCTGCAGCATGACAATGCCAACAGCACTTGTCTGATGATGGCTGCTACCTTGCACCCAGCCTGGCCCGAGTGTTTCTCATTCATTTATATTTAGAGCAATGCAGGGAAAATAGAAACAACTGTAACTGAACAATAAAAAAAGTAAAAAATTACCAATCTGATTATAATGTGTACAGGCAATCCCAGTGTTCCTTAGCTTTTATTTGTCCCCAATGTTCTTTAACTTATCTGTCAACTTGTCCCCATCAGCAGGGATTGGACCTTCCCTAGTCATCTGCTTAGACTCCTGCCTGGTGACCAGCTTTCCCCAGTCAGGTGTCACCAGACATTTGCCCCTGTTCTCTTTCTGCATCTCAAAATGACTTTTAATGTGCAAGAAAGGGAAATAAGTGTCATTTTGGAAGTCACTGGTTTTCATAGGCTGTGTCTATCCATCTTGTACACACTTCCCAAGCAGGGAGGGAGAGTATAACCCAACCATTCCCATCCAGATCAGCAACAGATAAGGCTCAGGGAGCTAAGATGAAATGCCATTCATCACTAGCTTTGGACAGTCCTCACTTCTAACCTGTGTGACCTTGAGCAGCCATTTATCATCCGTAAGCCTGTGTGATATCATCTCTATAAGAATGGTGTTTGATGTTTCATGGATAGACAACTCTTCATAAGACTATTAGTATGGAAAGTCTGCTATTCCTCATCTGAAAAAATTGCCTAGCAAAGAAAAATTATATCAATACCCTCACCAGAAAAATCTATGGTACTTTTAAAACTTATTGATAAAACCCTATTTAGTGTGAGCACTCCTGATGCTTCTCTTGCACAAGTCCTTGATTGGCTGGCAGTTTTGGATGAGTTCCAGATTAGGCCTCCAGGTGATTCATGGTGATGCCACTGACTAGATGTCTATACTGGTCCCGCACAGGGCATGGCTGAGTTCATCTTTAAATTGCGAGAAGCCTGTGGAATGAGGGCCCTCCAGGGAGGCACCCTGAAGAAGGTGGTGGAGTTCGTGACTCCAGGTTTCCTGAGTGGAAACATCTCCCACCTCTCCACCTTCAGCACCAGGCACCTGGCCTTCTCCAGAGTCCAAATGCTCCTGAACGATCTGCTAACTTGGTGAGCACGTGCCCCCTTTCCAGCACAGCTCTCATTCTCCCACTTTAGCAGTATGTCATAAAAGTGTCAGCACATCAGCCTGAGCCTCAGTTAGTTCCTTTGAAATATGAGGTGACAGAGGACAAACTTCATAATGTTGTCGCAGGGACAACAATGCAGACAATCCAGTCAGGTCTTATCTGGCACCTGGCTCTGCAGACAAGGCTTCTGTATGTGCTGTGGCAGTTCATGGCATTTATTTTATTTTTATGTCCTCTATGGAAATTCTCCTCCCTCACCTATTGTGGCCTGTGGCATCTCTGAGCTTGGAAAAGCAATTGGAAAACAATCGGTCAAGATGTTGGAGAAAGCACTTCGCTGATCTTGGTGCTTGTCTTTGTGTTGCCAATTTAGGAATCTCTGGGGATAGCAGGGATCCCCAGGCCACTCAGATATCTGGGATGGTTCTGGTTGGAATTAATTTACTCAACAATGTGCAGGAAGCACCTAGTGCAAGGAAGCCCTTCTAGAGGCACTTAACATAATTCAGTGATTGAAGCAGACACAATCCCACGGCCTCAGTTCTACTCAATAAATCAGTCAATCACAATAGATATCATTCACAGGTCCTGTCCTCTATCCATTACCTAGGAAACAATCAAGGTCTTCTCAACACCTGAAGGCCTACCTGCTTGTAATGGCAATGGACACTCACCAAGGGATCAAATAAAAAGATGCACGGTGTTTGGGTGTCAAAGGAAGACATCCTGTGTCGAGAGCACACTGGGTGTGGGAGAGAAGGTGTGGCACCAAGGAAAGCTTATAGCTCTGATTCCCAAGCTCTGGTGGCTTCTATCTCAACAGGACAGCATGAAGAGAACTGTGGATGGGGCCTGTGGCCTCATACAACTGGACGGAGGATGGACTGCTATTTACCCTAGGATCCCAAACCCACCACAGTCTGCTCCCCCTCAGCTTGCCCCTCTCCAGAGTCATCTCTCCTCACCACCATCCCCAGGCTTCAAACAGGAGATGTTGTCCCAGCCTCGTCACCAATCTAACTCAAACATCAGTCTAGATGAGCAGTTGTATGAAGGGTTGGGGTAGGAAGCGTAAAGTATCCTAGAAGAAATGTCATTGGAAAAAAAAGACTCACTGGGTTTCCATATTAAACCTGCTGCATTGCCAGGCCTGCTTCTCTCAGGACAGTCACACAGGGGTCAGGGTTTGCATTGGGTTGTCCCCTGGTTGGTCATGGGCATGCACAGTGGCTCCGTCCCAAACGAGGTTACTCTGGGATAGTGCATTAGAGTCCAGACTGTGACTCTGATGCCCAACTGCCTCTTTCCAGGGCCATGAGTTTTACAGTGGAAACCTGGCCAGACCAGGTTCCAGGGTTTGGCAATCCCCTACATTTCTCTTTGTTCCATCTGAAGCAGGCCTTGGTGCAGATCAAGGTCCCCACTACACAGCAACTGTGGCAGGCCCATTTTCTTTGTGTGGATCTGAAGTATTCAGACCCCTAGGATGCAACACCAGAAGGTAAGGGAACTGCAGTCTGGGAAGATGATCTGGGAAGGGGTTGTTCAGGGGCAGGAGTTCCTTTAAAGGAACATCGGCAACATTCCTGTCTTTGGAAAGGCAAGTGAAAATCAGGTATGTGTTTAAATCTGTTTCTTTCTGATGCTCCAGATCTACCTGCAGAGCTCCGAAGCTTTGCACAGTTACAGAAAGGACCTATTCAAAGATGAGTGCCTTTTTCAGCTAGAGGCCTCACCCTAGCTAGACCTGGCATGAAGCAGAAGCCAGGATGCAGGTGTCCTTGCAAGGAGCACATCCTCAGGGAGCTGTTGATGAGTTCAATTACTCTACCTCCCTCAACAAGTGGAAGATGCATGAGGCCAATGACACCAGCCAGTGCCGCGCTGAGGTGAGAGCTAGCCCACATGGGTCTCCACACCTGTGACCCTGAGATTATATTCCAGTGCCTCGGAACAGACTCAGTCTGGGGGCTCCCCCAGAGACCTTCAATTGTTTTCCCTACAGTGTCTCACAGGCCCAAGTAAAAAGGTCCCTGGACCTCCACTTCTCCCTGTAGCTTCAAGTATTATAGAAAGAAAATACTGTATTAATAAGATTAGGAAACCTATGTTGTTTTATTTCACAGTAGACAACAAGAATATTAGTATTTCTCTTGACCTTTTTCATTTGTTTGTTTTTGTTTTTGTTTTTTAAGCTAGCTGCCCCAGATATTCTGCAGAGCAGCCAGGTGGACTGTCCTTGCAGACTGTCCCCAATAATGCAAGTTGTTCGATGGTGTCATTTACTTCAGGTGCCACGTCAGCAGCGCTGCCAGGATCACATAAGAGTGTCTGAGTGATATAAAAGTTTGCTGGGGCTGCCATAACATTGGACCCCACTGGGTGGTGTATAGAGCAGACACTTAATTTTTGACAATTCCATAAACTAGTAGTTAGAAGTGAGGGTGTTGGCAGGAATGGTTCCTTTTGAGGAGTTTCAACCTTGCTCATACATAGCCATCTTCTAACGCTGTGTCACATGGAATTCCTTCTGGGCTTCCATTTGTCCTCCCCTCCCCTTCTGAGGTCACTGGTCCTATGGGTGTAAGACTCACATCACTGAATCCACTTAACCATAATTAGTTTCTTAAGGACTGCCTGATGTGGGGAGCAGAATTTGGGATGGGAATCCCTCTCAGTGGCAATGCCCAGACAGGCTGCTGATGACACCACACCTGGCATTGGGCTCAGTCTACAGAAGTCCAAGGAAGGCTTCATAGCGCAATTGGCTGATGGGTTCACTTATGCCATCAGCCACTACGAGGGACAAGTGTACTAGGCCAGGGACACTATCCAGTCTGAGCTGAGAGACAGACACACCCACAGTCCTGAGATGACTGAACTGGGCTCATAACCCAGACTCAAATCTGGGGCGTCAAGGTTTTCACAGGCCCACTCCCACATTAATCTGTACCTCCTATTCTCTTAACTATGTTTCTGGAAGGGTAGAAATCCAGTCCTCACATAGATTGGAATTGTAGAGAAAAAATTCTTCCTTTTTCCATTTTGATCATTTTGATTGTTTTACTACCTGAAACATGTATCCTGCTGAGTAGTCAGCTCTACTGACCTTGAACCTTTTCAAGTCTGCACATCATCACACATAGAGGGTTCTTTTATAAACAAACAAACAAACAAATACGAGATGGATTAACATACTTGATATATTTGCCTGTATCTTGGCATCTTACAAAGCAAGGAAACCATTTGAAGCCAGCAGGGTCGGCAGCTGTGGCCTTATTCATCTCCACGTTTTCCTACTAAGATGGCCAATTTTCTGAGAGATTCAGCCTTTTCATATTGTTAGACCTTGACATGATGCTATTCTATGGTATTTTAGCAGGGTGACCGGGTTCATCTTCACTGTGTCCTGATAGACTGTGTACCAGTTTGCTATGTCTGCCATTACACGGGACAACAGAATGGGTGGAAAGCTGCTGATGCTTTCTGGCTTAGTAACCAGCTCTATCTTTGCAGAGCTCCAACGGTGATATCGTCTACTGGTCAACGAGTCCCACTCAAACTTTTCCTGGGTCAGAGTGCAGGTGCTCAAGGCCAACACAATAGTCCAGTGCTGGTCTAAGATGTGAGCTGAGCTGGGGTATTCTCCACACCCAGGAACCCAAGATGACTAGAAAGGGCCAAGCATCTAGGCACCTTCACATATGGGGATGGCTTCCTCAGCATCCTCCCAGGGCTTTTTATAAAGTGTCCCACAATCCCATGCACATAGGAATCTGGACCTCCACTTCTCCCACCAGCTACATTGGATGGGAAAAAGACACTCCTCATATATTTCAAAGAATATTAGAGAAAAAATATGTTACACTTCACAATAGAGCATGTGAACATTTACATTTTGCTGTTTTTGTTGTTTTTCCTACCAACTCCAAGTTTCAACTGCAGAAGTCATTGCCACTGTCCTTGAACACCTCCAACTCTTACACATCAGCACAATGGAAGGGGGGGGCATTGTACACAAAACTGAGGAGAAAGCAAAAAGTTGAATTATTTCCTGCAAATTTCCAGTTCACAGACCACAGCAAACCTTTGTAATCCAGGTAGATTAGGAGCTGTGGCCTTATTCATCTCCCTGTTATCACATAAACATGGTTATTTTCCAGAATGATTCAGCTTTTCACTGTGTCAGATGTAGACATGATGCCATTCTGCTGTGATTTCAGCACTGTGACCGGGAACATCCTTACTGTGTGCTGATAGACAGTGTACTAGTTTTCTAGGACTGCCATTACACAGGACCACAGATTGGGTAGAGGGTCTCTGATGCCTACTGGCTAAGTACCCAGCTCTGTCTTTGCAGAAATCAAATGGTGACAACATCCACCAGCTCTTCCACAAGTCTAACTATAACATCTACTGGGACAGGGTGCAGGTGAACCAGGCCAACACCAACATCCAGTGCTAGTCTCAGGTGAGAGCTGGGCTGGGGAATTCTTCACAACCATAAACCCAGAAGACCTGAGAGGGCCAAATGTATAATCTCAAATATGGGGATGGCTTCCTCAGTGCCCTCCTAGCGATTTTTATAAAGTGTCCCACAATCTCATACTCATAGGTATCTGGACCTCCACTTCTCCCACCAGCTACTGGATGGGAAAAAGACACTCCTCACATTTTTCAAAGAATATTGGAGAAGAAAATGTGTTACACTTCACAGCAGAACATGTGAACATTTACACTTTGCTGTTTTGTTGTTTTTCCTACCAGCCCAAGTTTCTGGTGGATTAATCAGCTCCAATTTCCTTGCAGATCTCTAAATCTTATACAGATCACCACAATGGAATGGGGCGGGGGGAGTTGTTCAGAGAAATGAAGAGAAACAAAAGCGATGGATTACTCATCTGAAAGTTTTCAATTCACAGACCAAGGCAAACCATTGTAATATAGCCACGTCGGAGATGTCACCTTATTCATACCCATATTATCTCTTAAAAGAGGTAGTTTCACAGTGTTTAGCCATTCATTGATTGTGGACTTTGGGAATTTCAGTTCTGCTTCTACTTCAGCAGAGCTGCCAGGAACATCCACACTGTGTCCCATTAAGTGTATCACTTTGCCAGGACTGCTGTAAGGATGAATCAGAGGTGGTTTAGAGTGTTCCTGATCCCTACTGACCTGGTACTGGGTTTGTCTTTGTAAAGTTTCAACAAAGACATCCTGGAGGAGCTTGTCAATGAGTTGATATACTCTACCAGGCTAGGCAAGGGTTAGGTATATCAGGCCACTGACACCAGCACAAGTTACACTGAGGTGAGAGCTATCTCTGAAGGGTCTCCACACACACGACCTGGAGTTTATATTCTAGTGCCCATGACCAGACTCAGTCTGTGGTCTCTCCCATAGACCTCCAACGGCTTTCCCTACACTGTCCCACAGTGTCATGTACGGAGGGATCTGGACCTCAAATTCTCCCTGCAGCTACAGGTGAGGATGAAAAGAAGATACTTTATGCTAGTAATATTAGGAAACATGGTTTTTTGTCATAGTAGATGCAAGCATATTTCTATATTTCTTGATCTTTTTTGATAGGTTTTTATCTTTTTTGTTTTTTATTAATTTTTTATTGATGTTTGAATACAGTTTTCTCAATTTTCCAACCACCACTTTCCCTCACCCCACCCTCCCCCACTTCCCTCCCTCAATCTCACCTTCCTTTGGCTTTGTTCATGTGTCCTTTATACATGTTCATTTAGGACCCTTTCACTTCTTTCCCACATAATTTCCCTCTCCTCTCCCCTCTGGTTACTGTCAGTTTGTTTTTAATATCAGTGTCTCCAGTTATATTTTGCTTGCTTGTTTGTTTTGTTAATTAAGTTCCACTTACAGGTGAGATCACATGGTATTAGTCTTTCACCACCTGGCTTATTTCACTTAGCATAATGCTCTCCAGTTCCATCCATGTTGTTGCAAAGGGTAGGAGCTCCTTCCTTCTTTCTGCTGTGTAGTGTTCCATTGTGGAAATGTACCACGGTTTTTTGATCCACTCATTTGCTGACTTCCTAGGCACCTAGGCTGCTCCCAGCACTTGGCTATTGCAAATTGTGCTGCTGTGAACATTGGGGTGCATAGGTTCTTTTGAATTAGTGTTTCAGGGCTCTTGGGGTATAATCCCAGCAGTGGAATTGCTGGGTTAAAAGGCAATTCCATTTTTAGTTTCTTGAGGAAATTCCATACTGATTTCCAGAGAGGCTGCACCAGTTATCATTCCCACCCACAGTGCCCTAGGGTTCCCTTTTCCCCACAACCCCACTAGCACTTATTGTTTGTTGCTTTGTTTATGATGGCCATTCTGACAGGTGTGAAGTGGCATCTCATGGTGGTTTTAATTTGCATCTCTCTGAGGGCTAGTGATGTTGAGCATCCTTTCATATGTCTCTGGGCCCTCTATATGTCTTCCTTGGGGAACTGCCTGTTCAGGTCCTTTGCCCATCTTTTAATTGGATTTTTGGTCTTCCTGGTGTGGAGTTGTGTGAGTTGTTTATATATTTTGGAGATCAAACCCATGTCTGAGATATCATTGGCAAATATATTTTCCCATGTAATTGGTTACTTTTCATTTGCTAATGTTTTCTTTAGCCATGCAGAAGCTTTTTATTTTGATGAAGTCTCATTTGTTTATTCTTTGCTTTATGTCCCTTGCTCTGGGGGACATATCAGTGAAAAAATTGCTGTATGGAATATCTGAGATTTTCCTGCCTATCTTCTCCTCTAGGACTTTTGTGGTATCACAATTTATATGTAAGTCTTTTATCCATCTTGAGTTTATTTTTATGTATGTTGTAAGTTGGTGATCGCGTTTCATTTTTTTGCATGTAGCTGTCCAGATCTCCCAACACCATTTGTTGATAAGGCTATTTTTATTCATTTTATGCTTCTGCCCCCTTTGTCAGATATTACTTGATGATAGAGACATAGGTTTATTTCTGGGCTCTCTATTCTGTTCCGTTGATCTATGTGTCTGTTGTTATGCCAGTCTCAGACTATTTTCATTACTGTGGCCTTGTAATATAGTTTGATGTCAGGTATGGTGATCCCACCTGCTTTGTTTTTTCTTTCTCAAAATTGCTGCAGCTATTCGGAGCCATTTATGGTTCCATATAAATTTTTCAAATGTTTGTTCTACATCAGTGATATATGGCTTTGGTATTTTAATAGGAATCGTAGTCTATAAATTGCTTTGGGTAGTGTGGACATTTTGATGATGTAAATTCTTCCAATCCATGAGCATGGTATATGCTTCCATTTGTTTGTGTCTTCCTTAATTTCTTTCTTCAGTGTTGTGTAGTTTTCTGAGTATAGGTCTTTTACTTCCTTGGTTAGGTTTCTTCCTAGGTACTTTATTTTTCTTGTTGCTATATCAAATGAGATTTTTTCCCTGATTTATATTTCTGATATTTCATTGTTGGGGTGTACAAAAATGCCTTCGATTACTGAATATTGAGTTTGTATCCCGCTGTTTTGCCAAATTCATTTATTAGGTCAAGTAGTTTTTTGGTGCAGTCTGTGGCATTTTCTTTGTACACTATCATGTCATCTGCAAACAATGACAGTTTTACTTCCCCCTTTCCAATTTGTGTGCCTTTTATTTCTTCTTCTGGTCCAATGGCTGTGCCTAGGGATTCCAATACTATGTTGCATGGAAGTGGTGAAACCCAACATCCTTGTCTTCTTGCTGATGTTAGTGGGAAAGCTTTTAGTTTTCGCCCATTGAGTATGATGTTGGCTACAGCTATCTCATATATGGCCTTTATTATGTTGAGGAACGCTCCCTCTATTCCCACTTTCCCAAGTGCTTTTTTCATAAATGGGTGCTGCACCTTATCAAATGCTTTTTTCACATCTATTGATAGGATCGTGTGATTTTTGCCTTTCTTTTTGTTCATATGATGTATTATGTTTATTGATCTGTGAATATTGTACCATCCTTGCACACCTGGGACGAATCCCACTTCAAAAGATCATGATGCATGATCTTTTTAATGTAGGGCTGGAGGCTGTTTGCCAATATTTTGTTTCCGATTTTAGCGTCTATGTTCATCAGTGATAGTGGCCTGTAGTTTTCCTTCTTTGTTATGTCTTTATGTGGTTTGGGGATTAGGATGATGCTGGCTTCACAAAAAAGAGATTGGTAGTCTTCCATCATCTGGGGTTTTTTGAAATAGTCTGTGAAGGATGGAGGCTAGCTCTTCCTTAAGTGTTTTGTAAAATTCTCCTGTGAAGCCGTCTGGTCCAGGGCTTTTGTGTGCTGGGAGTTTTTTGATTAATGCTTAAATTTCATCATCTTTTACTGGTGTGTTCAGGCTTTCTGCTTCTTTCAGATTTGGAAGATTATATTTTTCTAGAAATTTGTCTATTTCACCTAGGTTTTCAAATTTCTTGGCATATAGTTCTTTGTAGTACTTTCTTACAATCCTTTGTATTTCTGTGGTGTCAGTTATAATCTCTCTTCTTTCATTTCTGATTGTGTTTATTTGGGTCCTCTCTCTTTTTTTCTTGATGAGTCTGCTGAAAGGCCTGTTTATTTTGTTTATCTTTTCAAAGAACCAGTTCCTGGATTTATTGCTCCTTAAAATTGTTCCTTTAGTCTCTATGTTATTTAATGCTGCTCAGATCTTGGTTATTTCCTTCCTTCTACTTTCTCTGGGATACATTTGTTTTTGTTCCTCCAGTTCTTATAGATTTAGGGTTAGGTAGTTTACTTAGAAATGTTAGAAATGTTTCTATCTTTTATTAGGAAGGGCTGTCTTGCTCTGAACTTCCTGCTCAGGAATGCCTTCTCTGTGTCCCAAGAGTTTTGGACTGTTGTGAGTTCATTTTCATTTGTTTCCAGAAACTTTTAGATGTTGTCCTTGATCTCGTTCTTAACCCATTCATTGTTTAATAGCATGCTATTCAATTTCCATCAGTTTGAGAATTTTTGAGTTTTTTTCCTTGGGGTTAGTTTCTAGTTTCAGGCCCTTGTGGTCTAGGAAGATGATTGATATGATTTCAATTTTCTTGAATTTGTTGAAGCTTGTTTTGTGTCCTATCTTGTGGTCTACCTTTGAAAATATTCCACGTACATTTGGAAAGAATTTGTATTTTGCTTCTTTAGGATGAAAGGTTATATATATATAACCATTTCATCTAGGGCTTTGTTCAATGCCACAATATCCTTATTGATATTTTGTTTGTAAGATCTATGCATTTTTAATGTTGAGGTGTAAAAATCCCATAGTATAAGTGTGTTGCTGTCTATATCTTTCTTGAATTCCTCCAAAATTTTCCTTATGTATTTGGGTCCTCCCATGTTGGGTGCATATATGTTTATAATGTTTATGTCTTCTTGATGGATTCTTCCCTTGAGTATTATGGAATGTCCTTGTGGGTCTCTCCTTACAGCCTTTGTTTTGAAGTCTATTCTGTCAGATATAAGTATTGCTACCCCCACTTTTTTTTCCTATCCATTTGCATGAAATATTTTTTCCCAGCCCTTCACTTTCAGATTGTGTATGTATTTTGTTCTGAGGTGGGTCTCTTGCAAGAAGCATATGTGTGGGTCCTGTTTTCTTGTCCATTCAGCTACCCTATATCTTTTGATTGGGACATTTAATCCATTTACACTTAAGGTTATTATTGATAGGTTCTTATTCATTGCCATTTTACTCCCTTTGTACCTTTGTTCCTTTCTCTCTCACTGTTTTGCTTTCTAGTCTTAAAGCAGTCCCTTTAGCATATCTTGCAGGGCTGGTTTGGTGGAGATGTATCTTTTTAGCTTTCTTTTGTCTCAGAAGCTCCTTATCTGGCTTTTCATTTTAATGAGAGCCTTACTGGATAGAGTAGTCTTGGTTGTTTGTTTTGTTTTTCATTACTTGGAATATTTCTTGCCATTCCCTCCCAGCTTATAATGTTTCTGTTGAGAAGTCACCTGCTAGCCTTATTGGGGCTCCCTGTATGTTACTTCCTGTTTATCCCTTGCTGCCTTTAAGATTCTCTCTTTGTCTTTAAATTTTGCCATTTTAATTATGATGTGTCTCCCAGTGGGCCTCTTTGCATTCCTCTTGATTGGACCCTTCTGCTTCCTGCACTTGTGTGGTTTTCTTTCCTCAAATTAGGGAAGTTTTCCATCATTACTTTTCCAAACAGGTTTTCTATCCCTTGCTTCTCTTCTTCTCCTTCTGGTAGCCCTATTATATGGATATTATTCTGTTTCACATTGTCCTGCATTTCCATTAACCCCTCCTCATTCTTTTTTAGTCTTTTTTCCTTTTCTTGCTCTTTTTGGGAGTTTTTTCTACTTTGTCCTCCAGCTCACTGATTAGATCTTCTGCTTCATTGAGTCTGCTTTTGATTCCTTCTACTGTGTTCTTTAATTCAGAAATTGTATTCTTCATTTCTTCTTGGCCCTTATTGATTGTTTCTATGTCATTTTTTATGCTGATATAGTTTGCAGTAAGTTCCTTGTAATTTCCCTGTAGTGTTCGGTAATTCACTCTGAGTTCATTGAGCTTCCTTATAACCATTATTTTGAACGCAATATCTGACAGTTGACTTACCTCTATTTCATTTATCATTCTTTCTGACAGTTCTCCTTTCCTTTTGCTTGGGGGTTGTTTCTTTGTCTTCTCATTGTTAATGGGACTCCTCTTTTTTGCTGCTGTGTCTTAAGTTGATCTATTTTGACTTTCTGATTTTGTAGTGTGAACTTCTATGGTGGGAGGCCTGTGAGATTCAGTGGTGCAGTCTCCTTGATCACTTGATATTCTTGGGATGTCCTGTATGCTTTTTATGCTGGTTTGCTGGATGTAATTGGGATTTGATGGTTGTTGGGTCATTCTTTCATGGGTCTTTCTCTGCCTCTGGTTGACTGAGGATCACTCCATGCACCACTTATTGTGTGCTGTTGTGCAAGTGCTACCTGAATAAAATCACAGAGCCCAAGGAACAAACCCACCCCTGCAAATATAGCTCTTCCCCACAATCCCACTATCAATAACAAATGAATCAGTGTTAATAAGAGTGTAACGAGATTAAGGCTATTATAAGAAAGGAGAAAGAAAGAAGGAGCTCCTATCCTTTGCAATAGCATGGATGGAACTAGAGAGTGTTATGTTAAGTGAAATAAGCTAGGAGATGAGGGACAAATACCA
>VMDR010016089.1:0-21545 GCA_007922815.1 Macrotus californicus | reverse complement strand
AATTCAGTTCTTGGCCAAGCGGTTAAACAAAACTTCGGTTCTCGACCCAATAACCTTTCTATTCTGATCAGTCACACATCTCTCAGGCGACAGAGGAGACAATGTATATGATTTGGATTTTGAACAAATCTCTTCTCAAACAAACTTCAAGATCTGAGGTTGCACTGTATTTTTTTATTGCAATTATAAATGGGGTTGTTTTCTTAGTTTCCCTTTCTGAGAGTTCATTATTGGTGAATAAAAATGCAACCAATTTTGGGATATTTATTTTGTATCCTTCCACGTTATTAAATTTATTAATAAGTTCTAGTAGTTTTTTGTTGTTGTTATTGAATCTTTAGGGTTCTCTATGTACAGTATCATGTCATCTGCAAATAATGACAGTTTTACTTCTTCCTTTCCAATTTGGATGCCTTTTATTTCTTCTTGTCTGATTGCTATGACTAAGATTTCAAGTACTATGCTGAATGAGAGTGGTGAAAGTGGCCATCCCTGTCTTACTCCTGATCTTAAGAAAAACGCTTTTAGTTTTTCCCCATTGAGTATGTGAATCTGCCATATGAGAGTTTGGCCTATTGTTTTAAAATCCAACTTTAGCCCCCAAACTGCCCCGTGTCAGAGTCTTATTATTTCGAGCTCTTTGCCCATTCCCCAAATGTAGCCATTGGTTCTGATGTTGATTTCTAAAATGTGTCTTATATCTACTAACAATTTTCAGTGGCACTGCCTTCTTTCAGGCTCTGTGTACTTTCTGAGATATCTCCCTAAGATGTTTTCTGGCCTCCTGTTCATCTGCGTTCTAATTTATCCTACCGGATATATCTTCCTAAAGATTAAGATAAATATTCCTACATTGCCACTCTCTTCAGTTTAATTTCTCCCCAGGGACAGTTCCCTATTGCTCACAGAGTAACTCCAAACGCCTGAGTCTTGAGTTCAAGACCCTCCATGGTGAGGCTGGAGTCCTCTACCACTGAGCATAGTGTGACACACAGCCTAGGCAAGTGATATACCAACATTTCCCCACCTCACTTCCGTTGCCCAAATGAGCAACTGCTTTCAACACATTCTCAAGCCATTGGCTAATTCTACCTTGTATAATGATCACTTGTTTTCTGTGTTTTTATCGAATATACTAGAATGCGAGCTTCTTGAAGATTCCATACATGGTAGGCCTCCGTATTCCTCACAGCACTCATTGTTGTGCTTTAATAACTGTTTGTCCAGTGATATGGAATAGAATGCAGTGTAATTAAATGAAATGTCAATTCCTTAAGCAGGATTACGCCTAAACTTTCCCTATGACATGAATACCTAGATCATTTCAAATGTCAGCAGAAGAGGATATTTCAGTCTTAGCAAATCAAATGTTTGAGATCAACTCAGCTTCAGGGCAAAGAGAGGTGACTGAACTTCTAAGAGGCAATTTCATTTGTATTTATCAGTACTTATCACAAATCAACCACTCAAGTCAGAATATAGTGCCCACGTCCATTTATACCTGAAAAATTCTAACAACCCACATGGCAAGGGCTCTGTCGATGTCGTATTAAGCTAATGGAACTAATGACAAAAGTCTAAATCTCTCCAAAAAGTGGAAAACATAGCTAGTAACTAAGCTTTAAACTTCATTTCAGTTGGACTGCGCCAGGAGACAAAAGATTCCTCAGTCAAATCTTTTCTTCTTTATTCAAATACCCTCCAAAATAGCAAACTTCTTCCCCATTAATGAATGTTCAAGCTCACAATAGACTTTCACTCAATAATATTGTCACTTCAAGGGAAATCCTTTCATTCCTTATCAACGTTACTAATAAAGTCTGTCTCTTAAGACAGAAATAACCAACCAATTATTTCTGACATGTTCTTTCACAAGGGAAACAAGAGGCTCAATTTGTTCACTCCCCAGAGAATCACTCCTGAGTGACTCATATCTAAAGCAAAGCCTTAAAAGCAATAGCTATGAAAAATGAATGGTCTCTTCCACATCTATCAGCAAATTGAAATTTTTCCAGTTACCCAGCGTTATCCGTTTGGCTAGATTTAATAATAACGACCAATATAGGATTAATTGCCTTACCTTGCCTAATTGGCAAACTCAGTAAAAGTGATTTATCTCCCTGGTATTTCACACAGTGGTTCAGTTTCTAGCCTGCCTTGTAATAAAATGCTGTTGAAATGGAGAGAGTAAAGGATCTTATCAAAGAACACAGACAAGCATATCTATAACATTCACGGTGCACTTGTGAGATTTGCAAACATTTTTGAGAGTGCACGCACCCATGCGAACCCTCTGATCTGAGCAGAATTTCAATTTATTTCCAGCAACAAAACCTGCATTTTTCTTTAATTTTGTCATCTGTAATCATCCCTTAGGGGAAAATACATATGAGGATGGTGCAAGGATTTAATGTCTAACTACAGAAAACTAAAAACCCTCAATGTTACATTAGGCGAGAGGCGTGGCTTTCCGACTGATGCGTTTTGTTGACAGAAGGAGACATTTTCTTATTTCTAGTCAGTTACCATTTGGGGGAATAAAGCTGCAAAGTGCATCGACCACTATTTAAATAAGGCTTTCGATTGAACTCAGTTACCTACAGAAAGAAGATTTATCTTCTGGTTTATGAAGTGTGGCAAGACTAACAAAAAAATCCACTCCTCACAGTGTGAATCTCTAAGAAAATACACACAGTTTCCATTTAAATCAATTTAACTCCTTTAGAAATTGTTGGATATTATTAAATCTTTTTTTTTCTCCTCACCATAATGAATTCAAGGAACAAAAAGAGTGTTATCAATTGTCAGGCTTCCTCTTGGCTGCGTTTTTTCCTTGTCTTAGTTTTAGTAAAAATAGCCAATCCTAAAGTGGGTTTAAACAGGTAAAGGCGCAAGCTGGCCTCACTTTCTGAACCAGCAAACCAATTCCTTCTGCGGCCTTCATTGCAGTTACATGGGTAAGTCCTGGATGGGTAAGATTACACCGTCACCTCGCGTATCATTCCACTGCTTTCGTTTTGTTTCAAATTGTCCTCTTCAGAGCAATTTCATAGTCATCAGAGATGGCAAATATACAAAGTAATAGAATCTATTCACATTTTATGACAGTATTAGTCAAATATTTTCCATGCCATTCACTCTGTATCTTCCAGAGGAGAGTACAAATCATTTCAGGTAATAGTCAGATGTGAAGATCCTGGGCGGCCTGTCTCACCTTAATAGAGTCCATTCAAGAGTTTCAAGCTAAGACCTTCCCTCGTAGCTTCCCTAAGTCATTCACACTTCTGCTTGCCCACCACTCTGCCACGTCCTTCTTGGAGTCCTTGGTACGGGCTTCCTCCTCAGATTTCACACATCCAGTGCCAACACCCTTCCCTCTAATATAGAACGATACTGGCCTTAGTCTTTCCCTTCCCTGAAATGCCTCACAGCCCCAAACTAATGGAAATATTAACATCACGACTGGAAGGAGCACTGGAAAACAACTGCCTTACACTTCTATTTCCAAAGTGAAGAGATGGAGAATCTGAGAGTTTAAGTAACTTCTGCACAGCACACGTTCAGTTAGTGGTAAAGTTGGGATACTATTCGGGCTTGCAGGGTGGGAAGGTGGTCACAGGTCAGGTTCTTCCCCAAACAAGCTCTGAGTCAAGGACTTAGGTACAAAGAGTTTATTTGGGAGGTGACCTCAGGAGGCATTATGAGAGGGAGAAATGTGAGACAGGTTACCCAATGGGCATCTGGGACCCATTCTTGCTGGGAAACCTCTGAGAGATTATTGGAATTGAGAGGCACCTTAGCAAGGGTTCTGGAGTGGTTACCCATCACCTCCCATCTCTTGTTCGTGGCAGCTCTGGCAACAGTAACTCCATTTCCTGCCCACCTTCAAACTGGCTGAGGTTCTCCCGCAGCCAGCAAATGCCCTCAAAGAGGAGCCACTGGTGTATACAGAACCTGTCTGCACGCAACTGCCAGTGAAGGCCAAGGGGAAGAGGGAAGGTACAGAGCCTACCAGAGCAAAGCAGAGTCCTCACGGGAAAAGCGGTCCAATTCGAGATCTAGCACTGGACCTAACTGCTTTACCAGATGTTCAATGAACATCTATGTGACAAGTCCACCTCTTCTAGTCACAAGTTCAAAAGGAAAATTAAAATACAGTTGGTGCTTTTTTCCTGGTGGAATAGCAGATAGGGATGACCATATCTATACCTGTCCTTGAACTGCTTGATCGTAAACTTCTGTGTCCAAAAAACAACCTTGGGGACAGTGGTAGCAAGGGCCAGTCTCACGTGCCACTGAAACCGAAAGCCCATGAATAGGAAAAGAGTGTGGGGCTTAGAAAGAAAGGTATCTCTTACCTGCACAGGAGAACTGTGAAGCTAGCTGTTATAAAGGGAGAGAATGAAGTCAGGTTGGATGCAGATTTAGGAGATTTGAGTTGAAACAGTAGATATTTCCTTCAAAGGCCATAAATCTGAGAAGCACAGATCCTGAGTAAAGTTGTCAGCTAATTTTATAATGATTATTAGAATGAATCCCCCTCAAAATTCCAGATCAGAAATATCTTTATAGAAATCTTAGTCACAGAAACAGTAAGTTCCTTCTGGCAACCCAGGAGCCATAACTGGAAATGTACAAATAAACCAATGGAAGATAAGCTGGAAATATTAAAATTAACAGATGCTGTGTTTTCTAGGAAAGCAATGTTACAAACATCCATTTTCATCAAGCTTGGCCTGCTCCAAGATGTTATACATTGAAGGTAAAAACATGTAAAAAAAAATCTTGTTTTATTACTTAAATTTGCATTGTAGGTAAGCCCTGCAGGGACTCTCTTACAGGAAGTCAAAACCTGAATAAATCACATGCCCTCATTTTTCTCTTCCAGAAATATGTTTGAATTTCCTTCTCAAATACGAAAAGCCTAGTTGTGTTATATTTGAAAGACAGCCACCTCAGAAAAGACTAGGCAAAAATTATTTTAAAACTCTTCTTGACTGAAGTTACAGGTCTTTCCTATCTGTAAGCTACAGTGTGTGTGTATCTGACACATCTATACACAGACGGTTGGTTTCCCAGTAGGAAATAAACAGCATAACATAAACAAACCTTATGTTGTTGTACTTGACGTTTTAGGTCCTCAAGATCGGGTCCAAGAGGCTCTTTCTCCATTTGCCTGGTTCTCTCCTCTGTTTTTGTTAGCCAGTCATTTAACTCTTTCAGCTGCTGATTCTGGAGATCCATCAGAACTTTATGTAAACTGAAAATGTGAAAGATGTCTATTATTCCCTCTGTCAAAGCAACTTCACTTACTATTACTGAATCCATTAACAAGGGAAAAGTGCTGACACTTGTCACTTATGATGTGTTCTCATTGTTTGGCACGTGTGGGGCATGAAGAAGGTGAGGACAGTACCCGATCAACCATTTCTGACTCCACTCTTTCTCCAGTTTATTACAGTTCACACACCCCAATTCTGAGAAAGTTTCATTGAGCTAGTGCGCTGGGTGCGTGCTAAGTGAAGTGAGAGCCGTCTTCGACAAGTAAGCTAAAAGCATATCTTGGCAACTGTTTGTTTACACTTCTATTATGTTTTTCTTTTTAAATCCTCACCCAAGGATATGCTTATTCATTTTTTAAGAGAGGAAGGAAGGGGTAAGGAGAGAGAGGGGGGGACAGAAACACTGATGTGAGAGACAAACATCGGTAAGTTGCCTCCCATATACGCCCCGACCGGGGACCGAACCCGCAACCTTTCGGTGCACGGGACCACACTCCAACCAACTGAGCCACCCAGCTGGGGAGACATAGGTAATAAGTGAAATAATGTTTTCTCAAAGAGGTACATAATAGCGGGCTGGGTAACGGATTTGAAGTCCAAAGGCTTGGGTTCGCACCTCTAGAACCAAGTTCTTACCCCTTCTCAATTACAATGCAGCATCAGAGACATGGGGCAGTATCTTGTCTATCAATTACACAACTTCATGGTCAGGATGAAACTTAACACTGAGGTTATTCCATCCAGTAATTCAACAAAAATCTGAGACTCAGATGAGAAGTGTTAATACCTATTTCAAGGTCAATATTCTTTACGAAGGCACATTTAAGGAATTGTAGGAAACCACAGTATATCAAACACTAATCTAATCATGCTACAGAGGACATAATATGAATTAGAAATGCACCATTCTGATTTATAAAATCTTTACTCTAAAGTCTCACTAGCCAGCATATTTCATCACATAAAATACCCCCAAAAACCTGAGAGTGTTTAAAATATTTAGATGACACCATTTATTCACCTTTAACATTGGAGGGCCCCATGTCCCCTAGGGCACATTGCAATCAGAAGTCAATGAGTGTGAGCATTGCTTTACCCAACAGTAGAGGCAGACATCTTTTTATGCAAAGTGACATAGATGAAGCATCTATTTAAGTGGAGGCAACACCTGAAAAGTTGTTAGTTCAAGTCTCTCAGACAATGAGTACCATCCCAGCATTGCGAGGTATATAAATCTCCCACTTTATCGCTTTGGTCGATCCCGTGAGAATGGGCCTGATAATAACCTTTCATGAGAACTGGCTGCAGTATCATTCTTTGCATTTGTTGTTTTTCCTGTCCAGCTTGTCATTACACTCAGCTAAAAATCTTCCAACCCAAAAAACTGGGAGAGAAAAGGTTCCGCATTGTTACTGAAGCTCAATGAAATGCATCGAGTGTTACACGCATTTGTTAGTTAATAAGGGATTTCATTTGCAAATATTACTTACCTTTTGTTAACCTTGCATGGGTATTTCATTCAACAAATACTCACTGAGTACCCTGTTTCTGCTGGAAATGATTTGTTAAGAAGGAGAAAATAGAAAATACTTCCCCTCATATTCAAGTAGCTTAGAGACATTTAGAGAAATGGAGATATCAACAATTACCATATTACAAGGAAACCATTATCATTAGGTTTATAAATATTTCAGAGCCTACATAGAAAGATGTTCCAAATTGACCTGGAGTCATGAGGAAGGATGTGGGTACAGAACACAGAGCCTGAGAGTTGAGACTTGGAGAACTGATTCATACGCGTATCGAATGTAATCAGGTGTTAGGGATAGAAAGGTGAGAAAGACCCACACAGCCCGTTTCGGTCCCGGTGCATACATTGTGGGGCTGGGAGCCAGAGATAATACATAGCTCATTAGGACACTGGTGAATTATAACTGCGATCATGACATGATGATACTGAGTTGAGTCAAGTAACGAAAGGCTTTTTTGAAGTACTGATATTTGGGGAGCTCCACCACTTTAAGAGGAAGCAGTGAAGAGAAAGGGCTGAACACTCTCTATACAGAACGAACCATCTGTGCAAAGGCCCTGAGGCATCATCACAGAGGACCAGGAAGGCCAGTACAGCTGGACTGCATAAGGTAGAGGAGACTTGTACCTGGTCATACCCTACAGTAATCCCTGGGTTCAAGATTTCCTGGACTCTTCCAGAAACTCTGAAGTCTAAACCTCAAGTAATCATTTATGTTCTTAATGGTTCCATCTTATAAAACTAGACTCAGGTAATAACCAATAACAACACGTGTGCCCATCGGTGTTTTGCCAGGCATTGCATCTTTATAAGTGGACTGTAGGACTGTCCAGCTGGAGGTTCCTGGAGGACAGAACAGCATGGAGGGGTGGCAGGGAGTGCATGGGGCCACTCAGTATGCAACCCATGTGGTTCAATGTTTTAACGACTGGCACATTCATATCGATGTTTCTGAGCCCAACACATTCCTGCTTTACCTCTCCAGGCCAGTGGCTCGCAGAATGTGGCCCTTGAACCAAGAACATCATGCCGTCCCCTGGGAACTTGCTAGAAATGCAAATTCTTAGGCCCTACTCCAGCCTTACTGAGGGAGGCGCCCAGGGGTCTGTTTCAACAAGACTTCTAGGTGATTCTGATGCACACTCAAGTTTGAGAATCACTGCGGTGGCTAATTTAACCTGTGTTCCCCAACTCACCCAAACTCTGCCCCGACCAATGTGTAACCAACAATGACATTAATAGAAGGGCCTGAGAGAAAGCCTTGACTGGAGTGGCGACTGGACTACTGAAGCTGCTCTCCCTCACTGATTCCCCAAAATATTTCACAATGAACATCATATAATTAGGGAATACGCCCTTTCCAGTTATTGTGCCTAGCGCACAATTTTTTAAAGTGAGACAAATCCCAAAGAGGAACACAGGATATGCTTAAGGATGAAACTGCTGAAATGAACTTAGAGATCAGACTAGTTGAAAAAAGATGATGTCCAAGTAGAGCACGTCTGTGAAGAGCTCAGCTGTCTATGGTTTTCCTTTGGACTACAGGAACGAATGTTTTTAATGTAATGTTCAGAAATATTTTGCTTTTCCACTGTTGTTATTTTAGATATGTAATTATTCAGCGATGCCTGGTCAGTCCTTACTGCTTTGTGTGTTGAGGTCATATGAAGTAAACAAACAAGTGCTAAAAGGTGCTATGCTTGCCTCGCTCTCTGAGGCCTGGGAAGAGACAGCATCAATACATGAACAGGTGAATTACAGGCCACAGTTCCCAGGGTGAGCAGCAACAAGGAAGTGAGTGGGTGAGAAGTGGCCCACCACCATGCATGGACAGAGGAAGAAGCAACCATGAGAAAAGACTGACAGCTGCCATGGGAGAGGGGTTGGGGAAGAGAGTGAAATAGGTAAAGGGATTGGAAGTACGGACTGGTCGTTACAGACCAGTCATGGGAATGTAGACTACAGCACAGGGAATGTAGTCAGTAACACTGTAGTAACTATGTATGGTGCCCGGTGGGTACTGGAAATATTGAGGAGATCACTTTGGAAGTTATAAAAATACCTAACCACTATGCTGCACCCCTGAAACTGGTATGAAATACTACCGAATGTGAACTGTACTTGAAAAATAAAATTTAAAAATGTAAGGAAAATATTTTTTTAATTTAAGTAAAATGGGATAAAAAAGAAAGGACTTTAATCTTGGTATATCTTTTTAATTTTCTACTTTGTGACTCAATGGAAAAAAAAACCTCTAATTTTGAAGCAGAATTTCGAAATTACCACTTTTCTAAAAGGAAGGTGAGGGCAGAGAAGAGAGTAAAGTCCTTATTTGAAGATTATACTCAAAGCTATTTAACACATTTAAAAAAAGGAAAAGAAAATTAGAAAGTTTAACTCTTTAAAAACACATTTTTACGGTTCACAAGATGCCATTACACAGACTACTAGATCCACCAATTATATTTTGATCCAACTTTTATGATGAGAATGACCAAACTGGACTTTCAGACAGACTCCCAGATCCACGGAAACCAAGAGTGTGATTTAAAGAATAATTCTCAAAGTTCAGATGCTAAGTGATCTGGAAATCCCATAAGGAACTGCTGTCTTAAAACATTTATACCTGTTTCCCTTTTGCTGAATGAGTTATTTTGTGAACATGCAACCTGTCTCTCAGAATTTTGTCACTTACGTTACCAGCTGGTCTGAATCAATATAAAGATGAAAACCCAAAGCTCAGACCACCAGCGTGTTCATAGAAATTCAGGGCACTTCGGAAACATTTATTAAGCGCTGGCAATGTGTTACGTGGGAAGGACCGGGAGATGAGTAGTTTAAAAGGGAAGGTAGTGCCAGGTTCCTTCACAGGAACAACACGCAGAAATGCAAGCCCTAGTGCAGTGGGGTTCAGCTATGGCACAGCATTCAGTTAGGACAGAGGTGACAGGTATTTCCTCTGTGCTGACTGGGACACGGGCCATTTGGTTGGCACAGGAGGCCTGACTGAACCGATCACACAACTGAGAGAAAGCCTCTGGTGTTCCCCTGTTGCGAATTTCTGTATTATGGTAAAAGTGTCACCTAGGAAAACCGGGTCATAGTCTTGTTCTTACTTGCTCTCTAGCCTCACTTGTCATTTAACCCTTTCCAAGCATTTCGGCCCAAGTCAGAAATACCAGGATAACAACAGTATTCTGCAGGGAGCAAAGGGCCATGGCTCCATGGCCTTAAGAGCCCTGGGCCTGCTTTCTTTTTAAGAACAAAACTCGGGCTCTCCTACTTAGCACAGGAACCAGGCTGAGGTCAGGTGTCTGCAATCATTTCCTAATAAGGCTGACTCTGCGCAAAATTGTATGTTCCTCTTTCACATTAACCCTATTGTATGTTCCTCTTTCACATTAACCCTAAGTCAGATAAACACTTCTGAGAGTCACGCTCCATGAAATAATCCATTTTTTTTACAAAATAAAAACTTAACTCTTTAAATAACAATCTATTTGAAATATCTAAAAAGAACTTAGGCACATATTTGCAACTGTGCGGGGGACTGAGTGACTGAAATCACACTGCTGCAAACTACAGTTAATGCATTTGCTTATTCAACCTGTTGGCTTGCAAACCTGAACAAAATGGTTTTAATGAATAGATTACAGAGCAGTTGTAGCTCCGGAATTCTGTACAGGCAACTAGATGCTCCCGGAAGGCTCACCTATGCTAAACTATGTAGTTATTTTAACTCCCTCATATGCGCTTTTGTTTCATTTCCTCTACTGAGAAAGTGATTAATAAAGGTGATGTTTAAGTTTTATTAACATTATCAGACAAATGTGAATTATGTCCAGCCAAGTGATTCCACTGAACACTCAGGGTTGAAAATAATTTTGCCGGTTTTCAAGACCGAGGCAAAATGTTGACTTCAGCCCTTTGATGCTCTCAGGAGACCAATGTCTGCGTAGCTGGGCCCAGGTGGCACAGCCATGTCAGGATGAACGTGAACCAGAGGCACAACATGGAGGCAGGTTCACGACACTGAATGTCTTTACCCAGTTATTCATACAATAATCAGACTATAGAAGTTGTTAACTATCTATTAAATAGTGATTCTGATCTTGTAAAATTTGTGACTTTTGTTTATTTTTATTGAGTTTATTGGGGTGACATTGGTTAATAAAATCATACAGGTTTGGGGGTACAATTCTATAATACATCATCTGGATGTCGTATTGTGTGTTCACCACCCCAAGTCGGGTCTCCTTCCATCACCATTTACCCCCCCTTTACTCTCCCTCTATCTCCCCCGCCCCCTTCCCTCTGGTAATCACCACACTGTTTTCTGTGTCTATGCATGTTTTTTTATTAATCCCTTCACCTATTTCACCCAGACCCCCAACCCCATCCCCTCTGTCAACTGTCAGTCTGTTTCCTATATTTCTCAGTCTGTTTCCATGTTGTTAGTGGATTTTGTTCATTAGATTCCACATACAAGTGAAATCACATGGTACTTGTCTTTCTCTGACTGGCTTATTTCACTTAGCATAATGCTCTCCAGGATTTTTAAATATAACTTTATTTATGAATGAGTAATTATATTTATCATACATCAAACAATAGAGGTATTACTACAATTACTCCTGGTGATTCAGGGACTGACACTAGCCCAATGTACAGATGGGGAAATAAAGGCTCACCTGGGTCAAGGGCATGCAAAGGGAGGCAGCACAGGGGCGATCGGGGGGTTGGCCCTGGAGCCCCCTTCACATCGTGCTACACAGCCTGTGCTAATATCTTTTTTTTAATGGCTTCTTTTATATCTATTCATCATTTCATTCATGGCATTAATTACCAGAATGGAAGAAAACAGAAGCAAAAAGAGGGTGGTTTAGTGGGATTTTATAGAAATTTTCATTAATAGATACTTTCACTTTTTCTTCTCACCTAAATAAAACATGCAGTTACCACTGAGACAATCTTCCTTAGTACGAGGTTCACATGAACAACAGAAACCACAATACTTGGTTTTAATAATGAAAAGAACACAGTGAGCCTCAGTTTCCCACAGACATAGAGTGACAAGGTGCAATGAATGACCAGATGTTTTAAGTATTTATAGTGTTTCATTAAATGTATGAGTCAGAAAGCATGATCTAACCTAGGCCCTCCAAAAAGCGAGCACTGCTTTAAAGCAGAAGAGCAATATTGAATTGTTGAAAGAAAAGTTTCCATAATGTGTACGGACACCAGTCAAGGTGTCTCGTGGTACGGCAGCAATGAATAACAGCTCACAGGAAGCACGTCAGTCCTTTTCAACTCTCAAGGTTTATAACATTTATCAGAGCTCGGTGATTGCCCTGCGAAATCGAAGGGTTAAAACTGAGAACCCAGTAAAAACAAGGACATCAAATGGGTAAGATTCTCACCATCACTGTCACTTCCACCACCACGGCCGGTTCCCAAGCTCAATTCCTGAAAGTTTCCTCCCGGCACCTGTGCGGGTGGTTAATCCCTCTTGTCCCCCTGCATCTTCTCACCTCAATCACTATATCCTCTCTCTTCTGAGTCCCAATCACTCCTCCAAAGACCCAGCTGTGAATCCCGACACGGGGCCTCTGACTGTAAATCTCAAGACACCAGTACAGTGATTTCCACGGGAGAATGAACAGAATCATATAAAGAGTTTTTCTTCCTCAAACAAATGTGTTCCTCCTTCTCTCTACGGCATCGCCACTCCCACCAACAGGCACACTGATGTCCTGGGACACGGGAGAGACCAAAGACAACAGGTCCATCCACATTTCTCAGAGTTCCCACTGATTCTGAGAGGGACCACTGTATTCCACCTGCAACCTGGCCTTGGAAGCCACTGTTTTGAGTTGGCAGCCTCATAATGAGCACTTCACAAAGAATTCACCTGCGGAGTTCCCCTTTCAACAGCTAGAAATGAAAGGCAGTTTTCAAGCCTCCCTCAAAATTAACTGCGTATTAATATTTATTTGTCCACTGGAGGGAACATGAGAAATACCATTGTTTTTAAAGAGATATTCTGTGAAACCAATATATGCCATGGTTTGCAAAATCCTGATTCATTTTATCCCTGCAGCCACGTAGCTCAACAACAATTTAATTGTGGATATTCTTCAACTATCGAGAGCAAGATTAAAGTTCAAAATGCAAACAAATTCACTGGAATTTTGAAAGCATAAATTCCAAATAGTCACAGTAACATAATAAAGAAGCCGTATGGCTGGATGCAAAAGACTCTTGAGGCAAATGCGTTATGGTAACCCTCAATTCAATCTCCCTGATTAAATGCTTACAAAGCAGATGAAGAAGCTCACAGAGGTCGTCACAAAGCAAGGACGACTATTAAATACAGTGATTGGAAGACAGCTGAAATGATCTTTAGTGAGAATGGGGGCTGTTGACAGTCTGAGATCATATTCATTTATAGGGCGATTCAAGCCCACTCGCAACATCTATAACTATGTCACTATATAGCATCTGGCACAGTGGCTGGCACATGCTAGACACATGGCAAATATTCTGTGAATGAACAGTGGTATCACTTAATTATCAATCAAACATTGGGAGACATAGTACAAAAATGCAACCACTTTCCCAATCAGAGATACCAGAATTAAGATGATAAAAGTGTCAGATGCTATTAAATGGGCTGAGGTTGAGCCAGCCTAGTAATTCAATTTGAATCTTTTTTTTAAGGCATAAATCAGAATGCCATCATTTTGCTCTTTGTTAGATCAGTTACTGTTTCTCAAATGGGGAAGTAGCATTTTGCAGGGGCCTTTCCTGCCTCAGGACATTCCTATTCGCTTTCATTCGGCACAGCTAGCTGCATGGTTGTCCCCTCCCCTCCATTTAGGGCTCTCCTTACATATCACCTCTTCACAGAGGCCTTTGCTGAGCAGCCAGGTACACACAGTAACGCACACATGTCACTTTCTAAATCTACTCCCTGACTTTTCCCCTATTTATCATTTCATGTCATCTGATATGATAGACATATTTTTTAATTGTCTGTCTCCCCTGCCCCCGACTAAGGTTGCAAGCTCAATAACAGGAGGAGTTGGTATGTTCACTGATATTCCCCTGGTACCTAAAATAGTGCTGGGAATATAGTAGATGGGAACTATTAGGTGGATGGGTGGACTATTAAACTTCATTTTCTACTCACCATTTTTTCACTTTGTGGAAAGGCATGACTCCAAAACAAATGCTACCTTCTACTCTCATTTCTATGAATTCCAGAGATTTGGCTTTTCTGTTTATAATTTAAGCCAGACGAGTCACAAATTTCATGTTATCGGAACAGGGATGATCCACCACAAATCAACTGCACGCGTACAGAAAGAAAACTGCCATGGCCAGCCATAGCCATTTGAACCTGATCAAATAACTGTATCAACCACTGATTAGGTCAATAATTGCCAATACTCCCATATCGTCTCTATTGTATATTCTTGCATGAGAATTTTGTGGTTCCATTAACCACCCATGAGAGATGACATCAACAGCTGAGGATTGGTTGAGACATCACCACCACCATTTTCGGTGCTTCTAAGAAACCAGTTAAAATGTTGGGCCCACCTCAGCTGGTAGCAAAATAGCGATGGAAGATATGAAAATAGAGCGCTACCACGGAGTACGGATTTATAATTTTTAACATAATTGTTTCAACTAGATCAGTGCCTCTCCAACTTGAATGTGCTTAGTAATCAGCTGTGATCTCATTAAATTGCAATTTGTGATTCTGCAGATCAGGGTGAGGGCCGAGATTGTGCATTTTTAAGAAGTTCCCAGGTGATGGTGCTGTTGTTGGTTCTTGAACTACCTCGATCTACAAGGAATTCTCTTTTTAACATTATTGGAAGAAGGAAAATGAATTAGTACAATTGGAATAGTTTGACATTATGTAGAGTTAAAATGTCCATTGCAACAAATTCACCCAACACACTGGAACGACCTCAAGAGATTAATTCACATGTTCATTCATTCATTCATATTTTCACACATGCAATACGTCAGTCACTTCACTTGGGACAAAACAACCCTGTTGTTTGCTCAACAGCTCCTTTGTTCTATTTGTTCTATTGGTTCATTTCAAAATTGGAACAGACATTTAAAAACGATGATGAGCCAGATTTGTTAGATAATTTTTCCTCTCCACAGTGTTGACAGTGGTTCACAATGACTTCCCGTGTGATGGCTTCTATTTTCACCCTGATCCTATTAATACCTCTCCTCCTGCTGATGGAAACCAGAATGTAACTCCACTTGGCCTCCGCATTGACTTGCTTTCACTTGTTCCCCTGGCCAGCCCAAAGGTCTTGGTTTCCCCCCACCTGCCCTAACCACGGTTATCAGACAAGTTGATGGAACTCGCTGTGCTTATCTCTATAAGTCTTCATAGAAATGTCAGTAAACCTCTTTTGCTCTCTGCAGGTGGCATTTTCCGATCAAATTAATCAATGTATTCATAAAGAAGAATATCTTCTGTTGTCCCTGGGCCAGTTGTCTTCTTGTACGTCCACGGTTGGAAGTTTGATCTTTTTTTTTTCTCTTCCCCTCGCCTCCCACCACCCCAAGGCTGCTTTGCAGCATAAAAGGAAGTAAAACAAAAATCGTTTAGCCTACTCATCTTAAGGGTTTGAACTCCTGCATGTCAACAGACAATGTTTTGGCTTTATTATTGTATTTTAATGATGCAATTAGGGGCATTTTGTTCTTTCATTTCAATTTCATAAACATTGTTAAAGATTTGTAATTGACCAATAGTCACATGTTTATGCCAAAGTGCGTTGTAGCTAGGGATATCTTACAAATTTCTTTACTCTATTAGCTTTCACTTCATCACCAATTCACATCCATGAAGATACCGGAATTGGAGAGGAAAGGAATTAATAATGAAAGCAGCAATGGAGAACAGAATAAAAATGGGGAAGAAAGGAAGGAGAAGCACCCATGTTTATTCTGTTACTTATATACCTTTGCAAGTATGTTTTAAGTGTTTCAATTGAAAAACTGAAACAGCAAATGTAATTTACTCACCCTCCTCTAGTTCCCTTGACCCCCACAGAAAACATCCACAAACATATCCTTTGCAAAGACAAAAATGAGTGGGGCAGTTAGAACAGGGTGGAGAAAAAAAAGAGTGAAAAATATAAAAAAGGCAAAGCTACACAGTATAATTAAAATAACCCACAGCTAGTCATCTTATTTATAATGATGATCATTCTTTACATTTTGTAACACTGCTGCTTTAGCAAACTACTCTTTCGTACCCTATGTCAGCCAATGTCTTTGAGAGGTTTTCCGGACACACGGAGGTGCCGCTGTTTCCTAATCAGAAACTGAGGATTAGAGAGGCAAATAGGTGTGTAAGAAAGTGAGACCTTATCTTAGATAAATTAGAACATACTTAGCATGAGGTGAAAATGAGGGCATTTTGTTACCTCTATGGTTTCCAAATTTCCTGTGTTGTGTGATAAGTGATGCTGGTTTCTGTGATATATCGTATTTCCTAGATGCAACCTATACAAGGGGAGCATCTGCATATATGTTTGATGCTAGGATGCCTATGTATAAAGCAAAAAGCATCCTGACTGTCAAAATGGCCAAAAAGGGAGCTAAAATAAATATAGCAGGAATGGTGTATAAACTAAACGCTGTGCTAAGATAGCAGGATGCACTCACATATTATCACAGCTCCCCTGGCATAAGACACCAGCATCTCTTATCTGGCCATTGTATGTCCTCTCTTCTTCCAGTGGCATTACTGGGATTTTCTTTACCTGGCCCTCCCCTGCCTGAAAGTGTCAGATTGCCTTTCCTTGCACTTGCGCTAGAACTTGAAACCCTTGTCTTTTATCCTGACTGAGAGTGGCATACACGGCGACACCCCCTGCCTGTATTTCAACCCCATCTCATACCTCAGCTACCTAACCTTCCCTGCCGCAGCTCTCTAGTCACACTGGCCTTTGGCTCCTCTAACCAGCCAAGCGGTCTTTGCGCCGGTTGTTCCCTCTGTCTGAAATGCACTTCTTCCTGATTTGCAAACAGTGGTTCCTTCTTATCAGGGAAATTCGACATTAAATGGTATCGGCCCAGAAACAACATTTGTGGATCACAAAAGCTAAATAAATTAGCCCCTCAGATATTCCCTTCCCTATTAGCATTTAGCTCTTCAGAGAATTTATTCCTATCTGGTATCTCCCTTGTGTACTTTTTCTTATTGAGCATCAGCCTCTCTAGGGATTCAGGACATCTGGAACTCTGGCCTCTTGTTATCATTACTGTGTCCCCGGGGCCCGGAAATGCATCTGATATCTCAAGGCACTCCATTAACATTTGTTAATATTTGTGTATATGTGTATATATAATGTTATATAGAGTATTATCTATTGGAATATATGCATAGACATATATCACAGGGAATAGACATCAAATATAATTTGGTTATTGTTGGTAAATATGTTGGCAGATAATGCTTATAGTCGTCAAGTGTAACTATTCATAGATTCTAGTTATGAGCGTATCTGTACTCCCACCCAATTTCTTTTACTTTTGTTATAAGATAGCAAATGAAGAGTTCTGGCATGGCTTTGTCCGTATCTCACGTGACTAGACAAACGTTAACTGGCATTCTTCTCAGCACTAGGTCTACGTTGAGGCAAGGATGATGGCTTCCGGCTGGGTCTCGGCACAGCCTGTCTTTGGGAGAGAAGGGAGGGGCGTGGACTAATCCATTTTTGTTTATGGCAATTTACTCGGCCTTCCTATTCCACCGTAATCCTGTGTTTAGAAACAGCAGGTGATACTCCCAACTGAAGCTAATCAACATGGACATGGTAATAAAAACTGAACAGGTAACAATTTATTAAAGCATTAAATAAAACCCAGAATCATTAATTTCTAAATACTGACAACATCCTATTGTTATAATCAGCTTTTTATTTCCTCCAAAAAAAACCCAAAAATCTACCACAAATCAGGTCCAGCGTAGCTTTCATAATGGCTCATCTCATCGAGAGTTTAATAGATGTAATGCATGAATACACACAAAGTTAGTAAAAGTGGTATGGGGTATTTACTGTTATTTATAAACTCGCAAGAGATTTCTGAAGGTGCTTTGCTTAAATGATACTTGGCGGGTGTGTTTTTGAACAAATTGTCCAAAAAAGACTATGTGTTGCAAGTGGTTCTGTATTCACGTCTCATTTTTTAAACTCTACATTTTACCACAAAGCTCTGTTAGTGGAAAGGTTGTGCTTGCCCTCCCGGTAATCATTCTAAAAGCTTCAAGGCAAACTAAAGTCCCCATATCTTCCCCAAGGACGGACTCTGTTTTGTATGTCAATCCTACCTAAGTAGTGATGCTATCATTTTAGGTCCCCACCCTCCAACAGGATGTGAGTGGGGAGTATGTATCTATTGTCATGATTCACCTTCCTTGCAACTCAGTCTCCAACTACAATTAATTAATTGACGAGTCTGACTAATTAATGTCACATTGTTAGTCCTATTGGAAAAGAGAGGCGGGGACCGATGGGGGTACTGAGCTTCCAGAAGAAGATGGGAAAACAGAATGTGGGAAAAGCAGTAGAGGCAGAGGCTGGATTTGAAAGACTTTCAACTCTGGTCTGAGGTGGCTCTGTTTAAGGTGCACAGATCGGAGCCATCAGAAGTTGTAACCTTGAAGAACTCTGGCATATGACCACAAGCAGGCAGCTCTAAATCTTATGATTTTTGATTATAAGTGGGTGGAGTAAATTAGTCGACCCTTGGGTATGGGGGGAAGCAGTCCAAACTCAATAGTTATAATAGGGTTATTATGACCCTCGCCCTCAAGGGTGAGTTGCAATACTCCAAATGATCACAGCAAGGGGAAATGTCAATAGGCACAGACGAGTGCCTCCTGGTTGGGAATACGAATATGTGTGAAAACCCTATCTTACATGCGCCGTTCTTATTCTTTCAGAAGAGATGAGCTCCGCAATGTGTATTCCCTCCCCACTGTCACACTATAATTTAGCACTGGAATCGCGAGCCTCCCAGCATATCTAATGAGTTTCTTTGGTCTTATTTTAAAGCTTTTAATCTTCATAAATAACAGCCAAGTAAACTTAAGGCGCTTGGACAATTTCTTTAGCTTAATGCATTCAAATCCACAGTTGGCACTTCATTTCTTTTCATTTAAAAATAAATCTATCTTGTCTCGATGGGCTCTACATGAATACACACTCCCAACAACATAAATCAGAGCAACACATCGAGAATGATGAGATCTTACTTGTTACCTTCAGAAGAAAAGTGCCATTTTCAGGAATGTCTCCCAAATTCTTTTCGGATTAAGTCAATAGATTTTCTTAACACACTTCAGAACCATACAGGACTTGCATTAAGGATTTCCAAACACAGATGAGAAACTTCTTTTTTTTCAAGAGGATTTCCATAAGCATGTGAGAAACGATTTAATTTTTTTGAGGGCTTTTCCTTTCAAAGAGAAGTTTCCTGTTACCTGTATGTAATAGGCGGTTCTACACACCGGCAGCCCTCGGTTTATGGCGCCTCGTTACTGCACTTCACAGATACAGCATTTTTCCACAAATTGAAGGCAAGACCCTCCACCAGCAAAGAGATCACCACTGGCTCCACTGCAATATTGACTTCATCCAGCGGTCTGGAACCACCCCTGCAATACCTAGGCTAAACCTAGACACGGTTTCCTGTGTATACCTCCCTGCCTTCGATAATCACTTTTTAAGTTTTGGAGAAAACTTGGAAAATATTAACTATGAGAACAATTTGGCAACTGTTAGGATGTAATTCTGTAGAAACTGGTCCTTCTACCCAACACCTCCACTTCCATTACGAAAGTGAAAACCCAAATGCCTAGTGATAAGCCCGCACAAATGTGCCCCGCAGGAGAGCTCTGTGTGCTTTAGGGACAAAGTGACACTCCTGACATCCACAGGAAACTGCATCGGAGTAACTGTAGCATGCCCAAACGGGCTGCTTTTAGAAATCAAAACCACTTACTTGCTTTGCTTCTCCATGCTAGCTACCCTGAGGCATTCCCATCTTGAATTGAGGAGATTCATTTGTTCTTGCACTTCCGTTTCTTCTTCTTCTGATAACTTCCCTGTTCCAATGAGCTGACTCCCCAGTTGTAGGACATTACCGACCCGTCCCTGGTGGGATGTCAAATCCATCATGTACCCCTGAAAAGGAGAGAAGTTGACAGCAGTGATTAACACTTCATGTACATCATTAAGGTTTTGATTATTTTTTTCTAGATGTGTAACCCATTTAAAGTAGATTCCCAGTAAAAGTATTTTAATATTTTATTCACGGAAACCCGATAGTGTTTTTACTGTGATTAAAGAGAATGATTAGCTTAGGTCACCTTGTGCAGAAGCAGACCCTGACATTAGATTTGCGTGCAGGTGGCTTACAAGGAAGATGTCCTAGAGGAGACCTGCAAGGGACCTGAAGGAGCAGGAAACACGACAGGGAAGCAGAGGAGGGCTGGGAAGGATGTCATCTCAGGACAAGTGTCTGACCAGGGCAGTGCCACCACACAGGTAGTCTGGAGTGTGAGCTACAGCTCAGCATTGCCCTGACCCAAGAGAAGGGAGCTGGGCTTTCACATTCCTGGGGGAGTCGCTACACAACCACCTCTCAGCACGTGCAACTGGTGCTCGCCAAGTCGGAACTTCAAAAGCTGGCTATTGGCATGCCAAGCCCAAGCCCATTTGTTTGTTTCCAATCCCAAAGAAACACTAGATTACCAAGGGAAGTACGTGATTGCCTAACCAGTAAGCTGTACACCTGAAACCAATACAAAATAAAATGTAAAGAAAAAAAAAAACCCCAAAAACTAAATTACGAACATATCGGGATCTTAGGCAGGGACCGGTATAAAGAGACTTGCTCTGATGACGAGGCATGTGCTTTGTCTCATAAATCGATGCTTTGCTTTACCTCATGGGTATGAAACTGTTCTTTCACTTCCTCTACATCATTGGAGATTTCTCCCTGTGCCTGCAAAGTGTCCTCGGCGGAAAGAAGCCACGAGAGCACTTCTTCTAGAGCTGTTTGGTAGCTGTCCAGGTTTACTTCAGTCCCCGTCACTGAACTGCCAAATGACTTGTCTTCGGGAGCTCCCAAACGCTGAACAATCAAAATAAATTGGGCGTTATACAATTAGTGTTTTTGCAGACTGTTCCAGTACATTAAATGATAAAATGAATGAAATATTCAAAATGCGAAAAATGTCCACGTGTATCATCAGAGACGTGAACCGCAGACTCATAAAATCGCACGCCTGCATTTTAACAGCCTCACAAATATATGCAAATTTTCAAATGCGACCCAAAACCCACTGCGAGTTAATATTTTATTAAACCTCTTCTGGATTACTGTAAACAGTGGATTGATACGCCATTTCTTCATGTTATACTTGAAATGCTATGAATTTTCATCCATAGGTAACTTTTTTCACTTCACATTTTAAATACTTTACATACACATTATTGGTATTATATTTATATACTTTTGCAATGGCATTAAATGAAACATCTCTTGCCCAAAGCCACAAGGTAATAAAATATTTCTGAACATTGCCAGAGCAGAAGAATTATCAGTATGAAAATAAGGAGGGGGGGATAAGATTTAAAAAGAAATATTTACACATCTGAAATTTCCAACAGTAT